>DWPV01002682.1:0-16676 GCA_018251915.1 Urbanus proteus proteus
CTGACTTTTTGTATACTTTTGAGTTTGCCTGTCTTTTTTATTGTGGAAAACTTGATTATGTGATAGGTATTGGTAATGGTGGTGCGTTGGAATGTGTGATAATTTGTTTAAAATATATTGCTAGACAAGCACTTGGTATAGTCAATTGTTGAGCAAGATACTGGAGCTATAGCCTTTCTATTGTATTATGAAAATAAATTAGCTTTTAAAAAATAGAATAAAAATATATTTATGATCAAAAAGAATAAGGACAAGGTATATGGAAAAAGAAAAGATAATGTAAGTTACAATTTGTAAATGCCTTCGTAGGCCTATGCAAAATAAAGATATTTCATTTCATTTCATTACTAAATATCTGCTACTGGGTTTCCGCGTTTGTGTCATTTATTAAGTAGTATAATTTATATGAACTTACAACTGTGTTTGCCTGTCTTTTTATGTGTGGAAAACTTGCTTATGTTATAGGCATTGCTAGTGGTGGTGCGTTAAAATACATTGTTCAAGATATAATACTAAATATCTGCTACAGGGTCTTCGCGTTATTTATTAGGTAGTTAAATCCTGATGGTAAGTAGCCATTGATGTTTATTGACATAAATAAACAACTACATACAGAAGAGGGGCTACAGCGAGACATAAAGCTGATCACAGATGTATCCACACCCTTCTGCCAAAACGCGAGTATTGCTCTTCGTTAGAAATAGATGAGGTTGTAAATTCATCTTTTAGTCATTTATATTCAGGAAAATGGCATCAATTTAAGTAATTTTCAGAAGGAATACAGAAAATAGTATAGATATAACTTTTAATAGTACCAATTTTTACACCAGGTGTTATTCAATGTTGTTGTTATCCCGCGGGACTAAGTTTGATAAAATCATGCAACTCACTCTAATCGAATCCGTAGAATTGGATCTCAAGTGCACGGAAATAATCCTTTTTGTATTTTCTTTATATCAAATAAAAAGCAATAGCAGTATATGTGCCCTTTTAAAGTTTGCATCAATTATGACTAATATTTCGATTTAATATTTTGTAGATGCAGCTTAGGCATTGTATCTTAAACAATCGGATTCAAAAATAATTAGGTATTTACTTTCTTTCCAATATACTAACTCAAAGCTACCAAACCGCTCTTGTGAACTATGACCTTAATCCTTTTGCGGTAAAGGCAGATTCCAGGCCAATTTGCGCGGTCGGTAATCAAACCATTCCCGGTTCTCGCATTCCTCTGTCGTACTGGATCTACATTATTTATTTCATCTTTGGATTTCGTAGTAATATTTCTTCATTAAATTTCTCAACGAAGGATTTACCGCGTACTTTTGAAAATAACTGAAAATGTTTGATGTTTATACCTATCTACATAATATTATAAAAATATGATTGTACTGTACATGTCTAGATGATAATGCTAATACCGCGAAGTTGGTAATGATAATACCGCGAAGGTAACAAAAAATGGTAATTAGTATTTTTCGTCGTAAGTGTCTCTATGTGTGAGTGCATAACATCTATCTCAACGTAAACGTATCAAATTTTGTATCAAATTAAAACATAATACAATTAGAAAACAATCTAATTCTCAGTCCTTGTTATTCATTAAAGTAATATCTACTCTGCTTATGTTATTTTTATTTTGCTTAAAAACCAACGAATTTTTAAAACACTATGAGAATTTGATAAAATCACGAACAAGATTTCTTTTACAAAAAAAAACTTTTAATAAGATAGACTTTCGTAGTACCTACTCCAACTTTTTAGAGCAAGGTAAAATGAGTAAGGGTTTCTTTGACAGCAACTATAAGAGACTTCCCTTGAGAGTTTCTATTGACAAGATCATTTATTACCCTGCGGGTAGTATCTAACTTTTTGTACTTTCTTTATATACTAGGGACATTAAAAGTTCGCTACTTTTAGGTGTATATTTCGTTCTATTTTTTATATCATGGAAGTAGTAAACGTGCATGAAGTCAACCGTGGCAGCTGCCACACGTAGATATGTATATTCATTTATTTATTACTAGCTTTTGCCCACGGATTTGCACGCTATAAATTACATAAACCTTCCTCTTGAATAACTCTATAAAAAAACTACATCAAAATCCATTGCGTAATTTTAGAGATCTAAGCTTACATAGGGACAGACAGCAGAAAGCGACTTTGTTTTATACTATGTAGTGAAGTAGTGATAGTGAAGTTGTTGTTGTTGTTGTGATAGTTTAGGTAATGAACCCCGCATAGGATTACAGTATTCTGTTTACAGTCCTACTAAAAGTCGGCCAGAGATGATTTAGCCCTGAAAACTAATTTGGAACGCTCGTGAAATGTTTCTTTTACCATAATCTTTTAGTAACACCTCATCGTTTAAGACAGAAGACGCCTAACGCCTTCAAAAATACTAATGTAATCAATGCATCTCTAACTTAACACGCTTAACGTGAAATTGTGTGCAAAAATAGTTGACGAAGTATGTATCGTAAAGTACATTCATGTAGTATAGCATACCGGAGTTATTCCTAACGTTGAATAAAGTTCATAGCATATTGTACCCAAGAAAAGATATTTCAGTGCTATGCTCATAAAGAGCGAAGCGCATTTGTGAGGAAAGCTCGCGTATCAAAAATGTATGATTCTAAAATGTTTTCATGAGCGAAGATACTTGAGTAGTTCTCCTAAGTTTCTACTCTTGACAGGTCTGATGTATGCAAAGGGTTGCTAATTTGATAAATTGAAGTTACATAAACTTCTTGATATTCTGTTAAAGAGAGCGTCTAATGTAACTTTGTTAAAGGGAGTAACTTATAAACTGATATTATGTAACACTGTAACAATCTATGTATGTGATGTATTATATATTTTTAATTGATGCTTACATACTAATTATTGTCACCTTTTTATTTCAAATATATTTAAAATTAAAGTGTATTTATATTTTAGATTTTATTTTAATTTGCTTTAATTTCAAGTATCAACATTTTTGTATAGTCCGTCAGTTACCTTTCTTTTTAATAAAAATTATCCACTTTTTAACTTGCACTATAACACGACGATAGAGCCCATTAAATTACAATCCCAAATAAAGCAGCATAAATAAAGTTATGTTTAATTATATTGATCTTGTGTACTAAGCCTAAGAGTTAGTAACATTTCAGATAGCGTAGTGAGTGACCTGCTGCGTCTGAAAGGCGCTAAGTGGCGAAGCATGTTAGCATCTACTGCGGTTGCATGAGCTAAGTGTACCTAATATAAGCGTTATTATTATGTAATGAAGTCGTGTATGTACGCAGTTTTCTTTTGTTTAATAGAAAAAGTAAAATACAGCTACAGAGAGTACTTAAGTATGTATACGTTTTTTTTTATTCACATAATGCTTTACTTTCAGACGAATATAATTGCGATAGAACGATCAATTAGTAAAAAGGCTATCACTTTTAAAAATATTAGCGAAAATTATTGGGCTAATTTAAAAAAAAAGGTTTTGATAAATGTGATGAAATATGGGTTACTCCATCTCTCTCTATTTCATAAACTTACCGAATGAATTTGCTCCATAGCAGTAAGTATCTACTGATTTTTGTATTCCTTTCCACAATTGAATTTATTTAACAAGGAATAAAATGAATGTTGGGTAGTTTTATAATTAAAAACTACTACTTATAACAAACTTAATTTAATAAGTGGAGTTAAATCAAAATTACAAGAATATTGTTTTTAAAATTGACCTAGTTATTTCTAAATACGAAATGAAAAGAAATAAATTAGCTACAATTTCTTAAGATTTCACAACAACTTGTGCAAATTGGAACTTCGTCGTAGGGCACAATCAAAGGACGTTAATTAGGTCGCGGAAAGTCAACTAATGCTTACTGTACTAGATTTATATCCAAACTTTTGCGTGATAAGGGAAACACAAGTATATATTTCAAGCGTTCTAATTTAGTCTTCAGGAGTTGTAACGCATCTGTGTGCTGTCGCAGGTAGGACTCAATTTTATCTGCATGATGGCCAAAGGACTCAACGAGCAGTTGCCACTTACTTTCAAGTGCCTGTTTTGAATAGAACCACTCCCTCTTCTCTCGTGGGTGTTTTAGGAGCTTATTAAAGCAGAATGTTCGGGAGATGGGCGGCAGTGTCTTTGTGATACATCACCACCTATTGCGATCCTCGAACATACATGTCAGGCACGGTGAATATTATCCTATACGCAACAGTGAACCTCAAAGGCTGATTGACAGACGGATTATCAATTATTTTATCATATATTAATTTACATAAAACATTTACATAATTATAATTCACATAAATAGGCGTTTTTAAATATGACCAAGACCATTTATATATTAAATGTTTAAACATCTTCAATGTAGACTTTTAAAATGGAATATTATACCTGTAAAATAAACCGTATTTCACGTTTCAAGAAAAACAAGAGGAATTATTGCCAGCCTATTTAAATAGTAACGAAATAACAGTTTTGAGTGTTTAACAGCTTATTTGAGATTAATCTCGTACTTTGTATATCTTTCCATTTAAATAAACACGAAACGTATTTAGCTAACCTTTTTTGGTACAGAGGGAAATTTTCCTTAGGAATCTGACCTTTAGTGCCCGGGGTTGTTATGTGAGAGCTTTTCTTCATTATTACGTCTCAGCTTCTTATTAAATACATAGTTCACATAGAGACATTACGCGCCAAAGCCTGAAAAAGTAGGTAAGTAATTTTTACTTAACATAGTTTCTTTTTATAACTATTCTATTTATATCTCTTTTTTAGAAGACCGAAGAAGCAAGACTCGTTCTACCACCTTGCTGTTGGTAGTTATTGAGTAGTATTAGAGTATTCTCTTTATTTTATTTTAAGGGGCATGAATAATATATAAATAAAAAGTATACGAGTTAAAATAATTACAAAAGGACCGACATTGTTTCGTTATCCTGCGATTTTCCAAAGCATATTTCCCTTCTCTACCTTTTATTGTGTGCTTCCACGATATGAAAAGCAACTTAAAAATACAAGCACCTACTTCTGTTTTATCCGCCTTTACGCAAACAATAGGTTTGAAATACAGTCCGTGTCTTTTTATACAAAAATGCATTTAAATATTAGAAGTGATAATACCTATATAAGTGAAAATATTGAAACTTGAAAATCTTCATAATTTTACTATCCTATCTAACTGTATATCAAGGATTCTTTTAAGTGCAAACATTGTATTACTTTTATTTTTTCAAATATAACACCAGTAAAGTTCTAAATATTCGCTAGATTGACATCAGATAGATCAAGTTGTTTACAGATGTTAATGGATCGAAATGCCCATTTAGTTTCAGGTCAATCTCATTAACCAATGGACCAATTCGTCCAATGGACGCGTGAAAAATGTTTTAAAATTATTTTTTTAACCAGGTTTTTATACTTTAAAATGACGAAGTTACCTGAACTCCACTGGTGGTCTCTTCAGTAACCGGATTACGCTCGGTTCGCAAACTACCCGCGACGCCACAAATCCCAATAAATTAATTTAAACTAACTTAGTCCGGTGCTAAAGGACACCCTTGCTGTAATCGTGGTTTAATTTTAAAGTTTTTGTTTTTTGTTGTTGAGTAAAATGCTTATTAATTTACACTGAGCTTCCACTTATACGTTTTTGCGCATGCAACATTTTTACAGTTTTCCGTCCTTTTTTAACTTTTACACTACTAGCGTATTTTTTTAAAGAAAATAAGTAGTTACTGTTCCCTGTAGACATGACTTGTGGTAAATGATATCAAATAGAAAATAATTTCTACTGAAGCAGGTTGCCAATACATTGCTACCATTCAGTTTTTATTTATAACAACTCTCCGCCTAATTATTTTCTATCACGCTTAAACCAAAAATATATTACCACTTTTACAAAGATGTTGCCAGGCGTAAATTTTCTAGTAAACGCTACTGAATGTGTTTATTCGTCCTATCCATCAATCTAATCTGCCTTCGGGGTCCAATGATGGACATAGGGGTCCCCTACTGGGTCCCCTAATTGATGTCATTTCGGCCGGTCCCGTTCCCTAAATCCACCCGTTTTCCTTCGCCTTTTTAATTCATTGGTCCTCTATTTTAAATGACACATGTACAAATTTTGGTTTTGTTATAGCATATTTCTAATCATACCATGGGCTCATACAAAGACAAATATACAAAGCATTAGACTTGGCGACCCGGATGGCGCAATGGTTAACACGCCGGACCGCTAATCCGAGGGCCCTGGGTTCGATTCCCATCCCGGCGGAAATTTGAATGATGAGTTTTAATTTTCGTTCTTGGTCTGGGTGTGTGTCTATGTCTTGTGTGTTGTCCATACTGTGGGGCTATGAGTGTGAAGCGTTATATATTTATTTATTAGAACAGAAATCTAAATTCATCACTCAGACTGACTCTTACTCACTCTGTGTGGTTTACTGCATCGTCATGCGGGACGTCTAAGGTTTTTAACATATTTAAATGTCACAAAAAGTCTAAGAATAAAATACGCCTATATCATTATTTTAAGCCAGAATAGAAAGTGAGCTGAAAAGAACAATATCTTTGTACTAAAAACTGTTTGGCGGCGCTCGTTACTAAACGTCGTATAAATTACACCCGCCCACCTTTTGAAAATTCATGAAAAATTAATATCGTAAATGATATAAAAATAAACGAAATATTTCACAGGCTATTCTTAAAAGGCGATCTCTTTGGAAATTGCCTAAAAAGCATCTTGAGCGAAGATGATTAATCTATTGTTAAAATTAAATTTATTCTGAACGAATGCTAATGTATTCATTCCTTTTCATCAGTTGCTAACGAAAGTAATTTGAATGATTCATTGCAACCTCTTTTAATAAAGCAATTAATTCAGATAGATTTTCTATTAGAACAAAAGTAGCTTTGTAAATATTATGGAACAATTAGTAAATATTAAAATTATTGGAATTAATTGTAATAGTTCCACTATGAATAGTGCTTCTCATCTTAAAAATAGAAAGGGACGATAATAAGTAGAAAGGTGGTAAAAAACTTAGACTCAGAGGTTCAAACATAACTATGTCGATGATACACCTATTTATGACAGACCTAACTATAATAAGTAATACTTTATTTTGGTTTCGATCTATATCACAGAATAGTTTATTATACAGTAACATAGTGAAAGGTCAGGCAGTTGTCAGACTTTCTTATTTAATACTGAGGGTAGCCGCACGTGATTCGTTTTAGATAAAACTCAATATTTAGGTTTTTGCTACTGTAAGCATAACCCTGGACAGATCTCTACCCTTTATAAACCACCTAATAGGTTATCAAGCATAATTTAATCATTTTAAAAAATAAAAAAATCCAGATTAAAAAAACATTGAATGTTTCGTTGGCACGAAATACAAAATACGTTTTGTAAAATATAGGTACTTCTAAACCTCATTTCAAAACTTCTAAAGCCTTAGTTATTTAAATAGATACGCGAAATTATACAAACTTTAACAAATAGTGCCATTTAGCTTCAACAAAAGGGTATATAGCCTTGAAATTTAAGCTGTTTAAGGGGATGAAAGAACTGAATATTAATAACCTCAAAATCGCAATCAAAGTTCTCCGCCTCCGTATTTACTGGAGGCTTGAATTTGCAACTGCCTGGAATGTTCAATAAGATAATATTTAATCTGTTGTGTCTATAGAATATATAATAAATAGAAATGATTTCATAATAGACTGACAGTTATTTATTGGCGGTAATGTTCACTCTCACGCAGATCGTTTTTTTCGTCCTATTTAAGCCCCGGATACTTAGATAAAAAAATAGGTAGATTACCGCCGCCTTGTATTTGAGTGAAGCCAAAAAAACTACGCGACTTTCATGTATTTATACGCACACACTTACAACTAGCGTGGTTTCTTGTCAGTTCCTTTGTTTATTAACCCTCACATAATCACTTTTATAGCCCGACCATTTTAAAAATGGCTTCATTTTGTTAGGCTTGTTAGGAATGATAGATCTACCTACTTTATTTATCTGAGCCCGGATATGTTAATCTTAACGAATTTTGGTCCAGAATGTTTACTTGACGCTGTTTCTATAGTGAATGAAATCCTAGTTTGAAGTTAGGATAGACAGTAGGTTGTTTCTTATTAAAACAAATATATTTTTTTGACATTGCCAGGCTGATGATACCTTGAGTATAAATATTCATGCAGTTTTTATGGTTGAAAAAAAATCTTATTATGAGGTTACAATTTTTATTATCTACAAAACGTCGACATGTTCAAGCATCGTGGGACTGATAGTTATGTAGAGCTATCCTGAAGGCAATCATTAGACTTTTGATGAGAAAAACAGTTGGTCAGAGAGACAAATGTTTGTTTAGTTCAGGTTATGTATTTATGGTTTGTGTACAGACCCATATGACAGAGAACCCTACTTTGGATTGTTTCACAAAATGATATATCACTTTTTGCTATCATCTTCTGAATTACGTTATAATATAGTGCTGTTAATAAATAAAATGTATTTATTTTGTGAGTATCCGCGGAAGCACTTACAAAAATATTAGTTACTATATTTTTTCGTAACCTGTCGCTTGATATCAAAATGGCCTTAACTGAAAAGTTTCGGAAAAAACCTAGGAGGCTTGACTTTTACGACTGTCCTTATTTTATGGATTTATGAGTCCTATGTGCTACAATGACATCTCTACATAATATATGATAATAAATATAAAACAGCTTCATAAAGTAAGGTATATAATAGATATACATATACATAACCTTAACATATAAACCCTTACTTATCAATAAGGATTGTTAGAAATAGGACATATAATTCTCTTTTGAGTACATCAACCAATTTCATACATCCTTCAGGGTACATTTTAATATTGACCATGTCTATGTAATCTTCGGTCTATGGTCGGTAACAATCTCGACGCTGCTCGTTTAGAAGTGTAGTGGACAAGTCAGATAATTGAGTTGTCTCCGCTGGCCACTGTGGGCGTGTAGACAAGTTATCGGTAAAAGCACGTACCGTATTAAAACTTGGCAAAACAGATCCTAACTGCAAATCGATGAATACAAAGTATATTCTACGCGTCGCTAGTAACATTTTTGTTTTTCCTTGTTTAAGAATGCATAATAAGTAGGTGTTTTCATACTAGTAACTCTAGAAAGTAATATTATTGTCTCACGAGACTTAATTAATGCAACTATAAGCACGTTATAAGGACAATAGTAGTAATTATAGAAATGTACCTGGATGACTGAGCTTTGCTCGGAGTTTTTTTAGTACATCATATTTTTGGAATTATATCTATACTAATATTATAAAGATATGATAACTTTTGATTTTATTTGTTTGTTTGTATTGAATAGGCTTCGAAACTACTGGACCGATTTTAAAAAATCTTTCACCAATTTAAATATACATTCCTATTAAATGCTATAAGCTATATTTTATTAGAATTGGTATACTAAAATAAGATATACAGGTAGCCAATTTAACATCGCATTAGACCTTTCTATACCCTGGAGTCTTAAGCATAAGAGATCTATCATAATAGTTTTACTAACGTGAGTTAAATAAGGTTAGTCGACTAATGTTAGTTGACTAATGTTATTTGACTAAAGTTAGTTGACTAATGTTAGGTGACTAAAGTTAGTCGACTAATGTTAGGTGACTAAAGTTAGTCGACTAATGTTAGTTGACTAATGTTAGTTGACTAAAGATAGTTGACTAATGATAGTTGACTAAAGTTAGTCGACTAATGTTAGTTGACTAATGTTAGTCGACTAATGTTAGTTGACTAAAGTTAGTTGACTAATATTAGTTGACTAAAGTTAGTTGACTAATGTTAGTTGACTAAAGTTAGTCGACTAATATTAGTTGACTAAAGTTAGTTGACTAATATTAGTTGACTAATGTTAGTTGACTAAAGTGAGTTGACTAAAGTTAGTTGACTTAAGTTAGTTGACTTATGTTAGTTGACTAAAGTTAGTTGACTAACGTTAGTTGACTAATGTTAGTTGACTAATATTAGTTGACTAATGTTAGTTGACTAATGTTAGTTGACTAAAGTGAGTTGACTAAAGTTAGTTGACTAATATTAGTTGACTAAAGTTAGTCGACTAATTTTAGTTGACTAAAGTTAGTCGACTAATGTTAGTTGACTAAAATTAGTTGACTAATATTAGTTGACTAAAGTTAGTCGCCTTATGTTAGTTGACTTAAGTTAGTCGACTAATATTAGTTGACTAAAGTTAGTCGACTTATATTAGTTGACTAAAGTTAGTTGACTAATATTAGTTGACTTAAATTAGTCGACTAATGTTAGTTGACTAATATTAGTTGACTAAAGTTAGTTGACTAAAGTCAATCGACTAATGTTAGTTGACTAAAGTTAGTTAACTAATATTAGTTATGTGGGACTCATTTTAGTTAACTAATGTTAATAATCTCGTTCCTTTTCAGTTCGGGTTTTTGAACGCGTCTTTCACCTTACTTGGTCAAAATTTAAGAACTCCCTTAATGTCAGTATGACGTCACTTTCGAAATGGTGTACTCGATTGGTGTTGCTTCGTTCTACTGTGTTACGTTATCGTATCATAATGATGAATAGCTTCACATAGACGAACTTTTCGTTAGACGCTTCTATCGAAAATTTCGTGCTCGAGCTACTGTATTCCTAGAAAGGATTTTATTATTGAAGTATTCAATCATCGTTTAATAGAATCCATTGTGTACTTCGTGTAATTTTTATTTGTTTTCAATTACTTTCAATTTCACCGTCTAATAAATACCTACTCTATTACATAATAGAGTAAACTATTAAATTTATGATTCAATAACTTGCCAACGGTTACAATTGTACCAACAACGTCGCTGACGGTAACAATTGTAGCAATCGTAGGCGAAGAAAATCTACTTGTAGATACTTGTAGCAAAAATCCGGAGATGGAGTGGAAAAATGTCATTCACTATTTATTACCTATGACAGATAATTCGCTAATTAAATACATAAGGGATACAACTGAAAAAGTCTAAAAGATGATAATTAAAAAAAAGATTTCTAGACTGAATTACGAAATATAACAGCTTTCTTTAAAAACAGGATATGATTTTTTTTAATAACTCCAACATAATTGGATTGATTTTTATGCAGAAATTGACTTAAGCCCAATTTTCTCCTGGATAATTAAAAAAATGTAGGTGCAAAAATGGTGCGTTCTAAAAAGGCATTTTTTGAGTTGCGATAACAAACCGTCATTCAACCAGAGATGCCGATAGAGCACAGGTTCCCAAACTTTTTCGTCTAACGCCCACTTTGAAAATCAGTAATTTTGTAGCGCCCCCCATTTTTTTAACTAAAAAACCTTAATAACATATTACTCTCACCTAGAATTTAATGAACCTATTTACATCTTTTATGTTATGTCAATACCAAATGAGCATGCAACCCGCAATCCCATGTATGGTAAGTGGTCACTGTCACCCATGGATATCAGCGCCCCTCGAATTTTCTGAGACCCTTACCGCCCCCCTCTAGGCCTCCAGCGCCCACAGGGGGGCGTTATCGCCCATTTTGGGAAACACTGCGATAGAGTATAGCGGATAAAAATTCAGAGATGTCAATACCGTACAACGAGATGAAAATTTATGTAATAAAGTCTTGACAATGTCCGCTCTATAGCCCTCTATTTAACCTCTTTGTTCGTACGTATATGGATGTGTTAGAAGAAGGGAAGGCGGGATGGAAAGGAATAAATCTTTACAGATGAGGCGAACACTTTAGGCGACGTTAACTTATTGACTATTTTTGGATTGGATAGAATAAATGTTTAAAATAATCGTAAGGCGTGCGTAGTGTTATTTACTTCGGAGTGTTTGAGGAAAACAAATGTGGTTCTAAAAGTAAAACTAGACAATTATTTGGATCTGTAAACATCAGTGTCTGTTTGTTTTTTTTTTATATTAGAGAAGTGTAGGTTGTATTTGAATATTTTGTCCTATGATGAAAATATATGAATAATCAAAATATATTTATGAAATTGGAGAAATTGGAAGGTAACATAATAATTGTCAAAAAAAAAATTGTAATAAACAAATAAATATTCGTGCACGTTCTTTACAAATTTTTTGAAACTCTTAAGTTGTTGAATTTTACAGAAGATACATTTTTTACACATGTTAAAAATAACTTTTATTCTTACGATACTCATTTTCACAAAATCAAAACTTATTATATCTACTTTAGACCCTTATTAATCAATAGGTATCAGCTTAAATTAAATTTATAAAGGCTATATTCGAAGCATTTGTCAAATAAAAGACATTCATGGAAATAAATTGGACATATTGTGAGTATAAACGAGTTGAAGATACATTCATTTACATTATATTTTTCTATCTAACCCTTCAGCCGTATATTTAACCAACAGGGTACTGTCAATGCCAGGTCTAGTGTTAACATTTATCCCGAAATCGGTCTCGTACAAAGCTTTAAGACGATAATAAATGTTTTCATAGGGTTTCACACAAAAGAAAAAGGTTCGAGCGGATTTAATCAATTTGTTGATAAAAGTTCGTAGAACTCTTGAAAAAAGATTTATTAGTATTCTTTGTATTTAATACTGGTCAAAATAACGCTAAAATATCAATAGTAAAATTTAGTTTTATATAGTTACCTATTTATTTTGAGAAAAACACGCAAAATTTTAAAGTTGTTATTGAGACGACCACATAGATTTACCAGTATATAACAGGATCATAAGAGTAAGAGATCACGGTTTGCCCATTTTACAATATTCTCATTTCATGCGAATTTTCGATGTCATGTTATATAATTAATTTAAATGTAATTAAAGTTATCATTGTGTACCTAGGTATCGAAATCAATGTGTAGAAACCTAAATTAAACCTACTACTAATATCCATTGGCAGCAGTAACCACATCTAGTGAATCACATTCTTCTTTAAAATGTCTACTACGTAAAAACTATAAATTTAAAAAGTTTACGTCATAAAATACGTAACCAAGTTTCCCTCGCAGCTGCGTCTCTGGAGAAGGCAGTTTTTCAGCAACGTGCACGCAATTTTCCGCTTCAAATACCCAAAAAGAGTGAAATAATAGCCCTGAGAGTTTAATATTACGCCATGATTCAATCTGAATACCAATATCTTTGATACTTTAATTTATAACTGAACCCGATGTCTATATATTTTATCCCTGTACATAGACGAGTAACGAAATGGACTCCTAGGATAAATGGTTATAGTTTTTTACATAGATTAGCTGAGCTATTCATATTTCACTATATCTGTGTTGTTGTATTTATCACAAGCGATATACGCAAGGGAATAATGGGTAAGCCTTGAAATATGCCCGGAGCATTTTTCTAGTCTCAGATAAACCACAATTACAGAAACCTTGATGTTTATGACCACAATATAGATGTAGGTATTTACAAATGAGGCTTTCCTGTACTCTCTTTAGCATAAGCAACAAACATGGCATTAAATAACCAAATGGGCTGACGACCTGAAAAAAGACTGAAGACAATATGGTCTGAGTTGAGTTGGCGTCAACTACTAGAGACATATATCAATTTGACCTCTAGCTTGTTGTTGAGGTATAGGTGTAGGTATAGATGAGGAGCGTATAGGTGAAGGTCATGACTAGCGAAAAGTATGAGTATAATTATAACGAGGAGTTCGTTTGAAGTTTGTACGATCATTGAGGAATCAATTTAAAAATGAATCTTTCGAGGTAGCCTTGATGGTGATAATGTAGTAATAATTATTTCCTTCCTTTAAGTTATTTAGTTATTTTTTAACGACAAATGGTGGTAATGGTAATCAATTATTTCTACTACTTTAGTCTACGGTTCATGTAAGTGGTTCATTTGTAAAGCTTCATAACTTTCTCGTATTTTTGTTTTGTATCGTATGAATATGAGGGTATTAACCCTAATCAAATAATATTTTATTTATTACGAATAATATTACTATCCAAGGTTTCTTTTGTGATATTTCCATACACTCAGTACAAAGACCTCTTGCCTGAAAACAAGGTACCTACATAAATTTCAGATCATACTAATACCATTTACCTTAGTGTGTATAGTTTATTTGTTGTTGTTTACCTATTTTTATAAACTACAGTCATATAGTCCTATCGTATCATAATTATTATAAATGTAAATGCGAATGTTTGTTTTTGACGCCTTCACGCCTTAACTACACAACTGGTCATAATGAGAATTTGCACACACATTGCGAGTTTATGGCTCTTGAATCATTTAGCCTGTTTCTAAACAAAAGTCATGTGAGACGATTTTGTAACAAACAACATTTATTTTCTGTAATAACTGCGATAAAAGAACAAAAACTAAGCTTCTGTGGAATTTGCTAAGAAACACCTATATGCAACTTTTTCGTAAAAATATTGATAGTTTTTTATATGATTTTTTTTTCAGAAAATTGAAACTTTGAAACGCTCTGCTGTAAAGATCCATAAATGTCGCTTAATCCAAACAGCCCGCTACCCTTGCAATGTTTTTTTTATTACATAAGTACTTTATTTATTACGTTTATTACGTAAGTTTTATTTTAGGTCAAGATTGTTAAAAAAAATAATATTAATCAGCATGTATACAAAAGTGTCAAGTGTAAAATATTCTCAAATATCACTCAAAAATTTACATAGATGTGCGGAATTAGTGCCGCGTGGTGCACAGTTTAAACCAAAGCCGAAATAACGTTTGCGGCTACCGAAGTGGACTTCGGTGGCAAATGTAATCTCATTTGCTTCTCCCGATCAATACACGCTGGGATGTTTCGTGGATGCAAAGTAATTAACTATGGCGTTTAGTTACATGGAAGACTGAACTAATAGATTATCAAAATGAAGTTCCAATTTATCTCCCAACACAGATTACGGACATTCATAATGTCTGTTCCTAATCGTATAAGAGTTTTTTTTATTATTAATTTAATTTTTATATCTTAGAAATTTGCTTCTTAATAAGTTTTTTATGCACTGCCACTTTGGAGATCTAGGATAAAACTTAGGTAGCTCTACGAATCTGCAAAGTTGTTACTAATAAGTAAAGCAGTGAACAGTGCAGGAGATGAAGCACACACCAAGCGTTCACAGATTACGCTCCGTAATAATTATCTGGTCCGGTCGATCGATACACCCCCGGATGGTGGTTACGGTACAATTACATAGACGTGTTATTAATGGTACTGCATATTTGGTAATCCGAATTTCTGTATTATGGGAAGGGTTTATTTTATTTATATCTAACACAATCATTTTAAATAATATCTCGAACTCGAGGGATCCACTGTTTGAATATCAGGCACACACCCTCGATTTATTAAAGTTATGAGAAATGTGCATATGAGAAATGATTGAACGTGCTTAACGGCGGAGGAAAGCACAATAAGGAAACCTACACGTCTGAGGGTTCTTTAAAAATAAACTTCTCAAGTGTGAAGTCTACCAATCCTCACTTGGCCTAAACCGCTCTTGGGGTTTGAGCTCTTCAACTTCTTTCCTACCTAGATTTCCCACTGTTTTAGAGAACTGTTACCCGATGGTATAGTAAGTTTAAGAACTTATCAATATAGGGCTTACATAGGCGTGTCATCTTCATTGTGTAGATACAAATGGATCGAGCAGGAATATTAGAATTTTGCTCTAGTATGTCCTTACGCGGTACTAGGATGTACAAGGATGGTAATAAAGTTAACAAAGAGTGAGTTTGTTATTCTCGCTTCGCTTTAACAACATGACTTGTTACTTGTGTAGTTGCATATTTTCTGTAGGTAATTAATGGTCGATCGAAAATTATCAATGCGTCAGCAAATTTTATGAAAAGAAAAGTCTCGGCGCAAAGAAAAACAAATTCGTTAATGTACAATGTGTACATGTGTAATACACAAGCGTGGAGATATATTTTTATAGTAGATGTGAGTAAGTAACTGTATATGCCGTACGGTTTCGATCTTAAATAGTATCACTCACTCTTCCTAACGCACAAAATTCAATCAAAGATCTGCGAGCATGGTAGGCAGGTCAACATCAACACTTACTGCAGTCAACATTGACAAAGCACTTATTTCTTTTAGTTCAATAATCATGATTTTTTACATAAAGCGATCTTAGCCCTCAAATAAGGAAAATATTTTTTTTTTATGTTATATCCCTATAAGTATAATATGTATCTCATATCGTGTCATATTTTTGAAGTGGTATTTAAAAAATCCTTTTAAAAAATCTTATGAACAGAACGCACGCAGCGTTCTGTTGTATAAAATCACATATAGTAATGAAATATTATTTCCCTATTACTAAAATAGTTCCGATAAGATGTAGGAAAAGGGATATAAATTAGCTATTTATTTTAATAAAGAGATTAAGATAATAACCCTACTGACGGAAAGCTTTCGTATTACAAAGCTTACAGAGCTTATAGAGGTATTTTACGGAAGCTTACATAAATAGCTATGAATGAAAAGCACTTAACCCACTATTAATATTGTTCACAGACATATAGGTAATAGACTACGTAAGTAATGTCATTTATATGAAAACCAAGCGTGTAACATTTTTTCGTTTTTTTCTGCCTAAGGACACGTCAAATGAAGGTAATAGTGACATTA
>DWPV01002683.1:0-16674 GCA_018251915.1 Urbanus proteus proteus
TCGGGATCTTACAGTAACATATGGAATAATATAGGAAACGTGGTAGAATCAGTATGGGTGACCGCGATGGTACGACATTTACACACACAGTACCACAGTACCACCTATTTCTAGAGTGAAACATTTTTTACGATTCAATAGGAGAATATAGATATATGCACTAATATATCAGTTTTATACACCTAGTAATACGTGAAAACAATTATTTAAAATAGTGACGAACTTATTATTTACTTTACAAAAAAAATATTACCATTTTCTTAAAATGTATCCCAACAGAGAGAGGCTCTTCCCAGCTAGCAACAGCTGCTTTCAGTCCTTCTAAGAAATTCTTATGCAGTTCGTGTAACTCTGATATCTTGTAGAAAATTGTTCCAAACTCCTCTTCCGTTATGACCGGCTGAGATGTTGAAAGAGTCGCTTTTATCGCATTCATGTACTGCAAAGAAAATGAATTATAATTATAGATTATATTATACATGGACTAAAAAAACGACCGATTTGCATTAACTATACTATGTTAAATTACCATTTCAGTTGTTATTTTGATGAAGAAATGAGTGATCCTCAAAAAATGCTATTTTAAGTGATTATGAAAAAATTACTACCATAATTGAAAAAATTGCGTAGAACCAACAAAATTGTATAGCCATTACAGGCCAGAACTTAAATTATTTTTCTAGTGAAACAAACCAGAAAGTGTAAAAATATTTACCTTCTCCATAACGTAAAGACATTCGACGTACACAGTCTCGCTTTCTATAATACTTGTGACTATACAACGGTGCATGGTGAGACGCTCGGCCTCCGCATTGTTGCTGTTGGTGGACTCCTGTTAAATAAAAAGAAAAAAAAAATCGTTAGTTAATTCCTTTTATCCATATGCTAATTTTACTTAGTTTTAACAGCCGTTTCATAAAACATTACTTGGATTATGAATGAAAGAGACAACCTTTCTTCTGTGGCTAGGATAATGTTGTTCTATTAGGATGATATTAATTACAATTCAAAGCTTGCTAATACTGTAAAAAATTTTTGATTAACGTTTACCTGTACAATAAAAGAAAATTATTCATTTCTTAAGTTTTAATATTTTTCTTCATTAACATTTTTAAGAAAAAAATTAAAACGATGCATAGAAAGTGAAACCGCATAAAATAGCTTGTTAACTTTATTCTAACTAAAAAGAAAACTCTTGTACACTTTTACATGCATATTGCATACAACATGAGATTGCATAACAATGGCTATTAAACATTATGTTTATAATCACAATAGCAAATGATAAACATTTGGCCTATTACAAGATCAAGAGTTTTCCAAAATTATTCTGAGTTCCTGTTTAGGAGCAGAACACAGTCTTACTACCAGCATGATTACTACTATTGTTTTTCTTAGCCTTTGTATACTTAATAGCGGTCAATGTGGAGATACAAATAGTAAGATTTTTTTTCCATAATTACTTGTACATAAGTATTTACGTTAAACTGTAGAAATTTAAAATTATAATAGCTATTTCGGCTAGCTTCAGCATAATAAATTTCATTTTGGATCATTATGAAGTTTTGAAAAAAAATAAAAGAAGTTAAAAGTCTCCGTGCAATGCATCAAAATTATTTTACCATCGATTTTTGTATATCAGGCATCTTATAGAAATGTTTTATACATACTAATAAGCTTAAAATAATTATTAATAAATAATAAGACATGTATTCTACTTATATCCTCCTGCAATGCAATATAAATATAAGTCAAGCCCGTTGAATTTCTTGCCGAATCTTTTTTGTTTAGGTTGTGTTGCAATTTTGTGGCAGTGGTAGATTGAAATATTATTTAAGTATACTGTATTAATTAACTTACAACTAATTAACACATATATTTATTACATCAGGTTTCGAAGTAAAGCGACTAGATGTTTCGCCCTTTGATGCGATTATATTTAGCGATATTGCTGAAATTATAAATGACATTGACAATAATCTGGTAAGTAAGATTTAATTTATAAATTCCAATTATTTCTAGTATTCCTTGTAATGATTTCAATATTAGGTAATTCGTAGCCGTTTATATTAGTAGCTTGTAATATTTTATGAACCATAGGCCGCACAACAAACCACAGACTTAAGCAAATATGTATAATTTTTCAGAATTTCGAACCAGATGCAAAAATAAATGGTGAAAGTGAAAGCGATGAGGACTTTGAAAATTTATTATCAGAGTATCAAAATCATTTAGAAAAAGCACAAAAGCAACGAGCGCAATATTTTGAAAAAACTAAGGGAAAAAATAAAGTACCGTTACTACGCCATGATAAATTTACTAAAGTAAATTTTCCGAAAGTACATTCTTTTGATAGAGATCGTAATTACCATTTTAGTAAGTTTCTACCACAGAAAGTTTTCAATAGTCCTTACGATTTATTTGTTCCGTTCCATTTACCTCGTGAAGAATCTTTACCTACATTTGATAAGATAATTTGGAAAGAAAAAGTGACGGATTTACCAGGCTCTGTGCATAAATCTGCAAACAACGCAATTGTTTCATCGTGCTTTTGTGAGGATAATAAATTTCCATGCAAATGTAACTGCAAGCAATGCTTGATACCGATTGGAAAAACGCAGTCATCCTATTTTGAACCAGCAAAAGCATCAAACGTCGATAATCCTTTAATAACTAGCACTGCTTATAAAAATATAGGACATGGAAGCGAAAACACTGGTGAAACTTCTGATAACAATTTCAATGTACGAATTAAAGTTGATATTCAAATGCCTAAAATTTATGAAGTTATAAAAAAGTTGCAGGAAAATTTCAATATAAATGCCACACCATCTGAGGACGTTGAGATAAACGAAACTTCACCCACGAACATGTCATTTTCCTCTTTAACTTTTCCTATACCTCTGAATATTCTTTCCCACGGATTATCTAAACTATACCAATATGACTTCACTCCAATTCATAAGACACCTTTGCACAAGAAGAAAAAATCACATTCTTATAATCAGAATAAGAAATATCGCAGCAAATTTTTAACTTTTCATCATGGTAAGGGGTATTCGTACCAAAATTTGCAAACCACCGAAAAGTATGATTATAAAATCTTTAATAATACATATCACGACATGAAAGGAAAATTACAACCTAATATAACACGAGCACTTGAACTAAATTACACTACAAATAAGTCAGACTTGCTTCCTGAGTATAATGAAACAAATGCAACTATACCAATTATAGTGAACATTTCTACCGATGAAAATTTAATTGATATAGAAGTTACTACAAAAGAAATTACTAATACAAATCATACATTATCAGCAGAATCCAGTAATAATGTAACTATATCGCCACCATTTATACGCTACAAACGTGAAGTTGGAGCTATTTATAAAATTGAGAGGTCCGACAATAAAACAATACCTAATAGCAAACTTTCAGGGGTTAAAAGTGCAAATACATCACAAAACAATATCGAAGTTGCTAAGACAGATAATTTGCAAATATTCGTGGACAATGATTTATTATACTGGCCTTATGAAAATAGTAGAAATATAACAATTTCCACAAAAGAAAAACAACTTCACGAATCGAATTGTAACGTAAGCGAGCGTACTATAAATAGCACTACCCATATGGAAAAATCGCTTAATAAAGTTAACTGGGATGACATAGACTCAGTAGCTTCAATGTTTATGAATCTTGTAGGTAAATATGTTAATGGTGTGTTGACATTTTGCTCACAAAAATATTGCCTATCATTAAAATGCGCTGACAAAACGTGTATTCAAAGAAATTGTAATCTTGTAGAGCGTTTTAATAAAAGAGGTCATTGCAACGGGGGATCAAACAATACGGGTAAGTTGTGTTTCATACCATTTTCTTTATTTATAACCTATTCCTATACTTCATATATATTTTTAAACATCCCTGTGCGCAGTATTTACTCCAACAAAGTATTATTACGCTAAAAATCTACATAATCGCGAAGTAAAATATAGCCATGCTAATACGTATTAATATATTGATTCGCCAAACTGTATATTGGCCATAATAAGACCCTATATTGTCATGTTATTGTTATGGCGAATTTATATGAAATTTTATAGCGATATAGATTAATACAAGTGTACGTTAAAGTAATTATTTATCCCTACAGTTAAACCTATTTACAATCTATTTCCTTTTGACTGTTTTACAGACTGCACGATATCAATGGACTCGTCCCCAGACATATCTTTAGATATTGTTTCGGAGCTTATCGACAGCTTACAAAACAAATTGATGGGTCAAATGTTTGGAAAGGCAACAATATGTGTCAACGTAAAATGTACCACCTTCGTAGCAGTTAAGAAACATTTTACAAAAACTAAATGTTTAAAGAAAGAACTCAAAGCAAAGGCCCATTGTGAAAACTTAAAAAACGACAAAATTGTTTAGAGATGACGTAACGACGTTTATTTGGAAAATACGCGCTAAGACCATTACGGATTTATAAACATGAAATGCTTAGAGCTAAAGCTATGATAAGAAACAGTTTACTCAGTTGCACTTACAATGTTTGTTGGGTGTTTCACTGTACGTATGCAATTAAACTTGTTAATACTAATCATGGCTGCGTTTCCTTTTCTTGTAATTTCAATAAAGATTCGTGCGTCGGTAAGTACAATCATTCATAATAGTACCTTTATGAAGAGTGATAAATGTACCTAAGACAAATATAGAAGATAAATATAGAACTACAATTACAGAAAATAATTGAAACAACTATTTAAGGGAAACTATTTATGTAACTTTATTCATAACTAGCTGAAAAAGTAAAAAGGAATACATATTTAAACATAACTGAAATCCCGCTCTCAGACAAAAAGAAATTTAATTGCATTTACGTTATAGGTGTCGTGTATACTTTCATATGCATTGAGTCAAAAAATATTTTGAAATCACAAACAGACACTTCAATTTTATTTATATGTATGTATAGATATTGTTAAAATTAATAAACAAGTTTCAGTTATTTTTAAATACTTCATCTTTTTAAACGACTTAAAAAGAGTGAAGTTCTCAATTCGTTTTTTTTTATAGAAAAGTAAAGAATTATACTTGACTCCGTGGAAAGTGATAAATAAAACTCATCCAAAAATAATTAAGTTTACTTCCAACGGCGAGTACAAGACCGAAGACGTCTCTATTCGAAATTTCCTTAGCCTGAAGAAAATAATGGAAACTTTTGGAAAAAAATACCGAGCGAGCCATTTTTTTCGAAAAGATGATAGTACTCTATGGAATTCTACAGACGTAATGGACGAAATAAGGGAATACATGAACGAAATGTATGCATACCTTCGACCGAGGAAGAAGATGAAGATACTTACAGAATGCGGGAAAAATGCTATCTGCAGGTTTTTAGCCTGTCCCAATATTAAAGATCACTGCGTATTGTGTGAAGTTAATATGAAGAATCGCGGTCAAAATTCCACATCGTGTGAAAAATTTTCGACTAAATTCCTAGTGTCACAAAAACAATTTAAAAACATTTCCATTCTTATGGACGAGTCATAAATATTAATAAACACAATAAACATTATCTTGTTATATCTTGCGCATCCCATGCAACGAGTACCTAAAGCTTAGGATAATTCTGGATAATTAAATCATTTGTTGATAAATTCCTTCGTAACTCATTAGGCAAACATTCCCGTAAGGGCCTTATCTTTCAAAAGATAGGGACAGACCCAGTCGAGGCATATAAAAAGCCGAGATGGGACTATTCAAACATTTACCCCGGTGAAACAGTCGCAATCATACCTGCTAGAATGTTCACTCTAAAGTATTTCGTTGTTATTCTAGTATTGTGCAAAGTGCACGGAACTTTTAGCAAGCCAGTTGAATGTAAGTATTTGAAATTTTATAAATCTGGGTGTCTAATAATCCTGTGTTTTAATCTACTAACCTCGCTTGCAGATAATATTAACGAGGGCCGCGGGATCGGTTCAACATTATGGGGTTGGTTAACGTATCCGTTCACATGGTGGAGTTCCGGCAACGAGATACTACCAGAATCCGATCAACTCGTAAAACCGACAGCGCACACGCCTTTCGAGACTATAGAGATAGGAAGACATAACGTAACAATATGGTGCAATGATCAAACTTGTACGACGATGAGGTGTGACAAGTTCGGTTGCGTGAACATCACGTGTAATATTTACGACACTGATTTGAACGGGGAATGCAGAGAGTACAATACGATAGTGAAACCAGAAGATCCTACACAAAAGCCCATAAAAGCCACAGAGACAACGGCAAAACCCACGGTGCAAGATAAGGAAACTGGGACGACGGTGATGCCTGAATCAACAATGGTCGTATCAGTGTCATCTACCGCGACAACTCCGAATCAAGCTGTTGATGAACGTCCACTGGAACTTGAAGCAGTCTTATCGTCAACCGTTACTGAAGTCATCAGTCAACCCATTCAGACTATAAGCCCTAACAACTAAAACGGTATAAATCCTATTCATAATTATAAATATTATAACTAACACAAATTGTACCTGTACTAACAAAATCCCATTTTTTTTTCTGTTTTGAGCAGCAAAAAGTAAATTTAATTACTACATTTACTATTGCATCTACACATTTTTCCTTAACAAACATTTAACTAAAAAATTGCACATGTTAATATTTTCATTTATTATTAAATCAAATCCTTCTTTTTCAGATAGCACTGTTGGACAAATTGCAGAGTCGACATCATTTTTACCGCTAGGCATAGATCAACTATTATTAAATTATATCCGATCAAAGTTGATTCATCATGTAACTATCCTAGCAAACCGTTTGATTTTAAAATCAGATATGGACTCTTTTTGTGCCGACGGGGTTTGCTACTATACATTGTGCGCAAACGACAACTGTGAAGTGAAGTTCTGCAAATACAATTTAATTACAAGTGAAAGAAGATGCTCTCACAAAGGACCACTGGGAGTGCTGGATCTGAACAATTATAATAGAATCATTTCATTAAGTAACGAAACCAGCGATTTGGATAATAATGTGAAAGAAGTTAATCTGTTAAAAAGGATATTAAATAAATGATACGTCGTTTAATCGGGCTTTTATTTGTTGGTTGTGGCGCATGATTAAGTTCAGAATTATACAAGGTGCTGAGTGATTAAAATATTTTAGAGGAATGTTTAACATCCAGGGTAGGCATTGTATTGCTGATTCATTCTTTCAAAAAATACATTACAATGAATGACAGATAAACTAAGTAAAGTGATGCATACAAAACCGTATAGTCCGTATACTTATCTTTAGGTGAGATACGGGAAGTGAGGTGGCGCGGTTAAGTAATCTCCTATTCAATTAACATAAATATGCGATAAGCGCCCATTGTTCTCATACGCACGTCACACGTATACGACATTGCATTTATCTAGCGTTCGACTTATACACGTCATTGTATACTAGTCATTCTGTTGAAAATACTTGCATGGATTAACTATTCCAAGTAAAAAATTACAAAGTAATATATTAACTTTAGGAATTTCATACATACAGTTAAAAACACAGAAAAGGCTGTCTCTTTCCTCCATGGCTAAAAATTAGAAATATTAGATTCATTTTTTTTTTATAAAACTTTAAAGCTTAATTCCGCTATCTTCAGAAGAAATATAAATTGAATATTGAAGATTAGTTAATCGCTTACAGTAAGTACAATTTAGAAAAAGAAAGACGTTGAAAATGTAATAAGTTAAATTGATTATTCTTTCCAAACATAAAAATCGATAGAATCAGAATTAACATCGAT
Organism: Urbanus proteus proteus; assembly: GCA_018251915.1. Lineage (NCBI taxonomy): Eukaryota > Metazoa > Arthropoda > Insecta > Lepidoptera > Hesperiidae > Urbanus > Urbanus proteus. The sequence goes on from DWPV01002683.1 coordinate 7,817, forward strand.
TATTACTCTATCTAGTAACGGTGAACATCGACGGTGCGACACATTATACCGTTAGTCAAACGTTTTTGTTTAGTTTGCGTGTGGGTGCAATTCAAGCACGAAATTATACATCCGGTCGGCTGGACATGTAGGTTATATTGTAGATCGTATTAACTAGATTTGCTCTGGGAAAATCACTGATTTTAAATAGATATCTCAAAGCTTATTGAAGTATACATAACTATATCATTATAGAATTATACACATTTATAGTATGTATATGTACTTCTATAATTATGTGTATTTAAGTAGCAAACAGATCATAATAATATATATCAACATGACAATTAAATATATGTACAATTTCTAACAAATATACCTGCTGTTTTCGTTATAGTTTAAACAAAGAGATGGGCCACAATTAAATAGGTAACAAAATAAAAACAAACATTGAAAAGGGTACTAAAGAGCCTCATTGTCAATTTAATTTCGGATGAGTTATAACAAAGTAACCTGTGCGTGACATTTTTGGACAATGCATAAATCATTCAATGAGTAATCGCTAATCGTAGGTACTATATATAAATATTTATATTGTTTTGTAAACATTCATGACATCATATAAGATATAGAAATTCAAAAGCAAAGTGTACATTTCTTGATTCGTAAAGTTCTTACCATTTTGCACTTACATCCCTTTAGAACACATAAATGAAAAACCAATAATTATTATTGTACAGGTATATTTTGACGTAATATGAATACTACATTTGGACAACATATACATTTTTTCCTCATGCTAGATAATTTAAATATATTATGATATATAGGTAATATACAGAAGCTACCTTTATATATTATAGGCAAATATAATATAGACATACAGTGGGACATAAAAACGGCTGCAGTACATTATTTTTAGGGTACCATATCCAAAGTGTAAAAACGGAACTCTTTTACTAATTAGATAAATAAGCTTTCCTTTTTGTACCATATCATCAGTACACGTAATTTATAGTTTAAATTAATGTAGCACCTTTAAACTTGGATATGTGGACAGGCACTAGTCCTCATAAAACGAGCTGGGCACAGCCACCCGAAAATAGTAATGGCAACAAAAAAAAATGTGCTTGCATCTTTGCAATTTGATGAAAAAAAAGGACGCCATATATAAGTATTTTATCTCCCTACTCCCAAAATACTTTGTACCCCTAAATAAAATAAAACGTGTCCATCATGACCACAACGTCGCTCCCGTAGATACGCGCTTTTAGGTGGAGTGTGTCGTTCAATAAATATAAATTTTTCAAATAAAGTAACGGAGCATCTAGATTTAGAGATCATCAATTAATTGCACACGTTAAGGGGGTGGGAGAGAGTCGACGGAGTGTGATATTGTGTGACAAGGAGGGGATGGTGTTAAATTTCGTGAAATCCCATTTTCTAAATTTGGAACTACCGTTTAAATTTAATTATTTCTATTTACCAAAATATGTCACGTTATACTAGGGAGGAATGAGGTTTGTTTGACACAGCTGTCTTGTCACAACTGGTCACATTTGTGCGAACAAATATGACCAGCTGTTACAAGGGGAGGAAGGCGTCAAAAATCATATTATAATTCGTGTGACGTAACTTATGGATGGCCCGTTGATAAATCGTTAGTATTCTGACCTGGTGCTGTAGTTTCCTGAGCACGGGCGGCGTGGCGGCCTCGTTGTCGGAGGAGATGGTGCGCAGCAGCAGCGGCGCGTCGCTGCAGTCCGCCGCCTCCGAGCTCGTCTCGCTCGCCTCCGCGCCCTCGCCGCCTTGTCTGTGGGACAAACGTGGATTTTAGACGATTTTATAAATTGTAATACACCTTTTGGCGGCATTATCTTTTAGTTTGATTCTTCTTAGTCTGATATGAAATAAAATATAGTTATCATTAAATATAGTTGTAAATAGTGCATTCTGGTGACAGTTTTAAATAACACCATTATCTCACGTTGACGTTGTAGATGGGACAAAATCGAGTAGATGTGCATTAGCGTTTCCTGTGTAATATCAGTCGATATTGCAGTCACAAATATGTATTGTCTAAATGTAAGTAGGTACGTACAGGTGCTTTTCCAGAGAGATATTGGTATGTCATCGCGGAAAAAGCACCCTTCATACGAATTAAACTATAGAAATGCAGTTATGGTGAAACTGTTATTATTTTTATAGCAATAAAGAAATGTGTGCAAAATAAATATTACTCTTCTTTGTGAACAAAACATATCACTGAAGTTAATTGGGTAAAATACACAACACATAGGATCATTATTAATTACACCTAAAGTGGCACTTCCTTTCAGAAACTTACATGTATAAATTAATGTAATAAATTGCTTCATTGCTGGAATCATTTATTTAGTGACCACATAGTTTCTTTAACTAGGTTAAAAAGTAGTTGGATATCGGGCTCATGTACAGTAATTTTCATAAATATGTACATGTACATGAGAGAAATATAAATGTATGTATGAAGTATGAATGCATAATGTACTTGATCATGTCAACAGTACTATTAGACATGATAAAAATAAATAAAGCTTTTTATAAATATGTTTAAGTGTGATATAGTTAAATTTTTTCCATTATTTAATTATTGACAGCGGCAAAATACTCGTGTCGCTCGACGCGTTTTCCGCGCTCAAGTACCTGGAAACCTCATGAAAGCGCCGAGCCCGGCTACCAGGGGGTTTTTAGTGTGATAAATATCCCACATAACCCGGTAAACAAACAAACAAGGGAGAAATATTTATGCGAGGCGTTCCAGCTCAGTCCTCAGGGGTAGCAACGCATGTGTGGTCAACCTTAGGTAGAATCTTGATTTTATATGGAGTTGATTACAGATGTCCATGGGCGGTTGCCACTTATATGTGTCACTTTTATCATCACATCAGTAATTAACTTCATATGAAACAATGTTATCTGAAACCGAATAAAAATTGAAACTTTGACAAAATTGTATTTAGTTTTTTTTAGGTTATATTAAAACCAATACTCACTTAACCAAGGCATTGACTAATAATTTTAAATTATAATTTGCCGTTATATATTTTTAAAACCAATCGCTTATCGTTTCTCGCTTATCGCTTGCAGTAGAACCAAAGCATAATATCTGAGCGTTTTCAAGAAAGCGATTTCTGTTTACGTTTGTGGTTGGATTGTTTCGTTTTTGTGGAACAAACGTTTTATTAAACTAAGAAACTAGATACATCGTAGCTAGATTGTGGCGCTATTGTGCTTAAATTTAAACCTAATGTAGAGACACTAGGTAAGAGACAGCATTTGGTAGGGCTTTTTTGTGTGCGTCCCTGTAGTACCGGGACCAGAATAGGGCTACGGTATCTCCTGCCTGAGTAGGAGTTCGAACCGTCAGGCCAGCGACCCTGAGAAGGACGGCGTTATGTGTGGTCGCATAACGTCGTAAATACCAGATGATAGGGGTTGAGCAAATGCTCTCCAGAGCTGAGAGCCCGGAAGGGGCATCGCGCTTGTAGGACTTCGGCGAGGGTCCAATGGAGTTCCCGGAGTCCTCCACTGTCGAGCGCTGAAGACGGCCACCGCGGGGTTTTAGTGCGGTATATATCCTACATAACCCGGCGTCGCTCCCAAGGCGTCGGGTACCTTTTGAAGGTTTTCCCCTCGTATCAAAAAAGGTGTGTAGTTCTCACAAAGTCTTACTTCATTATTATCGTAACTGATAATTAGTTTCTTTTAAATACATAACAGATAAAGTCACAAACATGAGATTCAGACTTTGGACCCCAACGGCCGAGTTCCTACACGTCTCGATGGTTAAAATTAGAAAAGCAGTGACCAACTTGCTATATAGTTTAAATAAAAAGGAAAGTTGTGTACACATATCCAGATTGTAACAGATATAGACTTGACCGTCCCCCATTGACGTCAGGGGATGACGGGGCATATCGATAGAGTCACAAGGGGTGTGTGAGGGTGATTTGTTATCGCACCCCTCGATATTATTCCGGCTACTTATCGAATCGATGTCAAGAGGACTTGAGGCGAATGAGGACTGTTTTTTGGGGATATTGTCTACGAAGATGGGGCATGATGTTTTATTCAGAAGAATATATATATTTAAAAAAAGACGCTTTCTACACTCTTAGCCCCACACTAGTTTTTCATGTGTCATGGGTGCTATGAACACACAAAGACAAATACACAATCACCCAGACCCAGAACAGAAATTTAAATTCATCATTTAGATATCTGTCTGGCCGGGAATCGAACCCGGGACCGACTGCGTGGCAGACCGGGTGACCGCTTCATCACGGGAGCCGTCATTAAAACATAAGGATAAAAAGGCCTTCTACTTTATGGAAAGTAATCATCAACACTTACAACGGTCTTTCGCAAAAATGTCTATTACGGAAGAGGATTGATGGATGGATACCAAAATATTTAGAGTCAACTTAAGGTACAATTTCTCCTACATTGGTCAACATAACATTAGGTGCAAAACATGCTTTGCTACTTACATTACATAAATGAAACAAAATTTTATAAACAATTAAATCCCCACCAACGCTTAAAATATTCATGTGAAAAGAGAAAATCGTGTACTAGGTACTTTTAAAAAAACGTATAAAAATACCAATTACAATAATATTTGCTAAGACTCACTTACGAATTAATATTAAACCACTTGAAATTGAAATTAAATATTATAAAGTCAATCTCTTTTTAAATAGTTCACTGTTTTCAAATATTGTTCTGTAATTTTTCTTACACTTAAAAACATTAAAAACTGAAATTATTGAGATTTTAGGCACTTTTCAAAATCCTGTAAACCAACCAACAATATCTGTGTCAATAACAGACCAAATTGAAACCCCAAGCTTTCCAAATAAACACGGTTCATGCATTCCAAATCACACCCTTACCCTACCATACATAGCTACAAGATGTACGTTTTGTAAGGGTGGCTTACCCTCGAGGGGTGTGAAATAATTGCTCGTATGTCCCCTGCCTTAGTACAGTGGATGACGCAATTAAAATTCGAAAAGTTTTGATAGAAGGCTTTATAAAATGTCTAAGAAAGCTTTGTAAGATCACTTTTCATGTTATGGGCATTATAAGGTGCCCTTAGATTACACACAAAATCATAGATGTGAGACTAGGATGATGAAAGGGTTTTAATTAAATTGGGCGTAATTCTACCGTATTTGTAAAAGCAATGTTTGGGACGGCTGTCAGTTGGATAGGTGACCACTAGTGGCGAAAATTCATGTGCGCTTTGTGCTTCAGCTGTTGGTTCTGTTCAAGATTGGCTAGAAAAGTTGTCGGACACCTAGTGATGTATTTTTCTATTGACTTACCTATTACATAGCAATGGAGGAATATGCTTCAGGACACCCCTCATTGTCTGTAAAACCCCGTGTCCAGCAGTCATACATAAAAAGGGTTGTATCTCGCAACTGCGTGCACAAATTAATACGTTTGCCCCCTTTTTTTCGTGTCTAACATAATAATAACCATAATTTGATATATTATATCTGTGTTAAAAATTACACTACTTTTAAAACTTAATAATGCGTCAACTGCCCTTAGCGACCATTAAAATATAATATTGATGTCTTATTTGGAGGGTAGGTTGGTTAATGTCCTCATTATCGAGGCTAACGACATCTCTTCGCAATGTAATGATCGCTTACAAGCGATGGGATTTTCAATTTATATATTTTTAAAAGTTAGTAATAAATTGTCTCCATTATTTCAAGAATTATCATGTTCTTGGAAGTTGAGTGATGAATGCATGACCAAGTTCATACAAAATTAAAAATCAGCTTTTTCGAAGGTTTCAACATCTATGTATACGAAGTTCATAATTTTATATGTGTCTGACACATTATATAGATATTCAACGAGGTAATGTTGCCAGTATTCTGAGTACTCTTCCTAAGGAGAGTAATTTGGATGCAGTTTTTTATATTTAATTTTAAAAACAATTATGTAGTTTCTACATTTTTTAACTTATATTAACTGTAACATTTAATTCAATTTTAATTGTAATACCTATTGTAATTCTGAAGTTAATATTTTGTGTTAATATTATTATCATTACTATAAATATGCTACCACCTTTGAAGATCTTTTGTCAGGCATATAAATGATCGATTTCGTACTTCGTATTAGGTACTTTTACAATAACGCAGTGGACTACGGTAGGCTGAATTAGCTAGAGAAACATAGCCAAGAGAAACATCAGAATATACATTTTTTTCAATTTGCATTTTACTCAACAAACGTATCGTGACATTGATGCATTGTTCTTTATTCTGAGGCTAAGTAGCGAAGCACAGACAGAGACTGATAGGGTGGGTGCCTAGACTGACAATGACATAGGGGTTGTTAGGGGAATGCAGTTTAGACTACGAACTCATATTATACCTATGTGTTGCGTTTAATTCACCGTTATGCGTAATTTAGCTGTGTTTCGATTGTTTTAAGATTTGAGAAGTTATACTTCGTTCCGAAGAAAATATTTCACATACCTGCTACTTTTAATTTGGCCTTTTGTTGTCTTATTTGTTTCTTGTTGTAATATTTTCGAAGTTATACTTCTTTGCCAGGAAAATATGCGTGTGATATACGAAATTGACAGGTTCTTAGATCAGATCTTGGAGATTTCTCATATGTTATCTTTTTAATTACATCGAGAACTTCTGATGTCATCATACATACATGTATAGTTTGACTAAAACCTGAGTGTATTACACACACACACTAAATAATTGGTTTGACACAAAACGAATTACGTCTTCAAAGGAACAAAAATACAGGTTTAATAACTGCAAAAAGGATCTAAAACCCTTTTCATCCAAACCCACATTAACCATGTCACGTCAAAGTTAACTCGCGCGGAAAACCAAAAACGCAAACCTTTCAAAACCATTCCTTGCAATTAGACCAGACCTCCTCAAAGGAATAAACATTTCCAGTTCCAAATAAAGGGGCCTCACAAGAGATCCTTAGTGTTCCGAGGGCCCTAACATACACCTCACTGCGCTCCCTAGAGACGTAAGCTTTTGTTAATTTGCACCTAGCGTGGTCATAGGGGTAAATAGTACCTACGTTTGTTAACTATGGTTGAAGTTGTCTATTCGTACTCATTACCTCGTTTTCTTTAAAATCTCCCTTTATGTCTTTAAATTAGAGTTTACTGCATATTTTTGTAGAAATAACAATTAGAATATAGATTTAATCATAAATAGAATTAATAAGATTGTGTTGGTGGTAAATAATTTGGACGCACACAAAGAAACAGACAAACATTCATGTTTAAATCCATCGTTTACATGTGTGATGGAAGGGATATACACTTCTGTCAAAATTATAAGGGTGTTGGTCGTGCCGGATTCCTTTGAAAATATTTGTGTCGATACAGATTTGAACTCTATGAAAAGGTGATAATAATATCCCACCAAAAACATTTTAATGTATTTTGTCCAGACGATAAGGTTTGTACTGTCAAAAGTTATCAGATCTCGTTTGCTTCTACTGACGACTGACTGACTGACGACCCGGATGGCGCAATGGTTAACACGCCGGACCGCTAATCCGAGGGTCCTGGGTTCGATTCCCAGCGAGGCGGAAATTTGAATGAGTTTAAATTTCCGTTCTTGGTCTGGGTGTGTGTCCTTGTCTTGTGTGTTGTCCATGGCACCCACGACACAGGAGAAAATCCTACTGTGGGGCTATGAGTGTGAAGCGTTATTATTTATTCTTATAAAAATAAGCCGATAACAGCCGCGTTACAATTCCCGAGAACTACGGTAATCGCCTCATATGTAAATAGATTGTTCATGATAACTTTCTTCATGATAATAATTTTCTTTGCCCACAGGCGGACGCCAGCACTGCTTTTCTCCGTGCTGCGCGCGCGGGACAGATAGAGAAGATCATCAGTCTTCTAGAACAAGGAGTTGACATCAATGTTAGCAATGCTGTAAGTAGCTTAACTGGTTAAACTCTTTTTTAACCGCTTACATTTACAGGTGTTGTAGGTAAAGGTACAGTTTATCTGACAGAACCTAAGTAGTTACTGTCATATGACAGTAATTATTTCTACTATGACTACTACTTCTACTACTTCTATTAGTACTACTACTAGTACTAGTTCTACTAGTGGTATTGCTGCTACTAATACAGTAACTTTATCACCTATCTACCGTAGTAGAAAACAGTAGTTCAGTAGAAAACACTGGTTTCTTTTCGATGTGGATTTTGTTATCTATGTGTGAGTCAATGTATCTCACATACTGCTTTTGGGGTGAAGACGAATACCATGTTCTAACTTGTTATAAATAAGTAAGTATACAAATTATTACTTTTTTATATAAAAAATGCTCTTCTAAGGGAAATTATAAAAACTCTTTAATAGGAACTATTCTTCTAACTTCTTTTAGACGCTAACATACTTTTCTTTCTTTCCACACAGTTGTACAGAAAGGTATGTAATGTGAAAACCCCTTCTAGAAAAAGCTAGAAGTTTCAAAAAATCCTTCTATATTTGCTAGAATTGTTTAGGTTGATAAGTCCTATTAGGTATTAAAAATAGGTTAGGATAAGTTAGTTTGTGCTAGAACTTCTGTTTTTTTTAATTATACTGAAATTAGCGGTTTGTAAATTACATTTTGATGAACAGTTATAAAAGTTATCCTTGTGTTGCAAGGATATTTCAATACAATAATATAGAAAGATAAGATTTGAAATCACACAGTATAAAAAAGTCGCTTTCTGCTGTCTGTCCCTATGTTTGCTTAGATCTTTAAAACTACACAACTGATTTTGATGCGGTTTTTTTAATAGATTGATTCAAGAGG
>DWPV01002684.1:0-16668 GCA_018251915.1 Urbanus proteus proteus
CTTCAAACTTATAGAAAAAAATATAGTTCGGCGTGGTTCGGCGTCATTTTTAACTTTATCAAGAAAATGTGTGTTTAATACTCGTATTCCTTTCCGTTTTGATGTTTTTATAGTTAAAAAACCAACAGTTGAGTACACTTGTAATGTTAATACATTAAAACGGAATAAATCGCTATTCCAAAAACATAGGCAATTTTACTCAAAAACTAATCTGTGCAACATAAATACATAGTACGTAATACACAGATTTAATGCTAGGACATTGACGAGGGTGGCGAGTACTTGAGTTACAAATTATCATAATTAACTTGTTTGGGCCACACCTACGTAATGTTAGCTGTGACCGCCCCGTGACTTGGAAAATTTAAAACAAGTTTTGCCGTTATTTCAGTATAATATAAATAAATTGATAGGTTACAACGTTAAAGTTTTGCCGTTATTTCAGTATAATATAAATAAATAGATAGGTATGGCTATTTTGTTTTTTTTTAGTTTAATCCATGATTTAATATACTGTGGCATATAAATATGCATATTTGAATGAGGCGTTCCATATTGGTCCTTGTGATTTTTATGTAGTTATACGTAGCGTATTATAAGGCAGACAAGCTACCTGATGAAAAGCAGTCATAGTTTCCTATGAAAAATTGCTACAGCAAAACTCTGTTGACACCTTTCTTGAAGAGACCAATGTCATTGCTCTACGGGAACAATACCAATACAATTGGTTAGTAGTAATGTATGTCATCAAGGTCAATAGTAACATCTACCTTGTTATTTGGTTTCCAATGGATCACGTTTACTGAAAACAGCAGGTGTATCACATATAAAATGTATGTAAATCCCAACATACAAAAATGGAGGAGCGAAGCGAAAATTGCAATAAATAAACCACATGTACGTGAATATTTGCGGGAAGTTAAATACTTAAGCTTCCTGAAACCGAAAGAAATTCGTAATCCGCTTGCCATTTTGAATATTCAGTGTGGTTATTTTTCCCAACGTGTAACATAAACGTATGTATTACTCGTATAAGAGAAGTAAAACACGCATGTTGCTAAAAGGATTAAAGTTAAAAAACTTTATTTAATAGCCTTTTATTTTGGAATTGAAAATAGTATTTCTTAGAAGTCTTGTATATCTTGTCTTAGATATATCTATTAAAACAGTCTTGATTTAATTTATGTATAAGGACACTTGAGTATACATCGCAGAGCCTAAACTATGAAACTATTTTTGATATTCGACCTTTGATTTTATTTGTGTGTGCTAAGTCGCGGGCAAGCGTTAGTCCCAAATAAGTGCCTTAAAATAATTTCAGTTACAAAAGTGAAAGTACCAAGAGACTAGCGTGAAGCTAGAGTGATCGATACCTGTCGACGCCTACTTTACTCAAATCCCAAAGCGGTAATAACGACGAGCTGCCTCCAAATGAGACTTATTTTTTGTGTAAACATATTTAAATTAAATATGTAAATTTTGCGTATTCTCAATTAAGAGGCAGCAAGGTAAAGTGCCTTTTTCTTTGATTAGAACTTGGCATTTCAAACTTCTCGTCGGAGTCGCACTGAAACATTCCTTTTACGAGGGCTCTGTGATGTGAAGGCAAGTATTCAACCGTGTCGTTTACGATCATACAGTACTGTACCGCACGAATAAATGTTTATGATAATTTTGGACCTTCCGAGAGCCCGAATATCCTTAAAATAGATATTTTATATGAACCATATGAACGCCTCGGTAGCTTCTGCTGATCTCACTACATTTTCCTTAATCTATTTCTTTCCGGAACTAACAATTGATGGCGGCTTTCGTACCAAAAGAAATTCCCAAAGATAAATTACGTTAACGTCTATGATGTAGGAGAAGCTAGGGACGAGTACCAGGAGAACACAAATCAGAGGACGTCACCATAACAACGGCGGCGGCCTGGCTGGGGTGGCCAACCTCGATTCCCCCCGCGAAAGGCAAGCTGTTTTCCCGCGCACCCTACACTACAGCTGTTTCCCTATACAGAGCTATAGGCGCGCTTCCTGCCTATAATGGAAGCCTGCGAACGCGTTTTCATCTATTCAGCCTGCTCAGTGCTTTGTTGGAATCCGAATGTATTTTTTATTCCATCCGTGATACGCTTTTGTTGAGAATTAACAACATTGCGTACATTTTTGATATATGTTCAGGTTTTTATGGGTAAACGGTATAATGATAATGTTGACCATTATTTTATCGGAACGTGAAAAATGGTTTCAGTGTAATGATTTTGGGAGTCTGCCAACAGTGACGCGGCCCGCGTTGTCAAATGACCGTACTCTAGAAACTTTAACCGAGATGAACTCCATATTTCCAATTCCACAAAAGACCTGTCTAAAAGCTTCATGACACCAATTACTTTAAATTAATATCAAAATCGTACTACCGAAGCAAAATTTCCTATATTAGATCGTTTGTTCAATAATTATAATTAACTTCGTGAAACAGAGGACGCTAATCCGCGTACATTCACAATTTTAAGTACAAAACATGTCGCGAGCACTTTCTCACGCGAACTAGAAAAGTTAATTCGAGCGTCTTGAGTGGAGGGAAGTGTCGCATGCGGTAGAGTTTCCTCGCGTGTGTAGGCAGCGCGGGGCGGGCGCGGCGCCGCAGGGGCGCGTGGTGTCGCACCCCGCGATCGATACCGGTCAACGACCCCGCCGGCGGCCGCGACCGGTGCATTGGCAACCCCTGGCGGCCACGCGATCGCGAATAACCCACATTCGCTTCCCGCTCGCTAATTACGCACGCGGTACGATGAAATATGCATTGTTTGGATTCGGGTCACGTCTGCGGATTTTAAAACCTAATGTTTATTGTTTTAGTGGGAACGTCAAACGACCGACACTTAAAAATGCCTAGTGAATATGTTTCTGTTTAATTAAATTGCCAAGTAAGGGTAACTTTGAAGAAGTTGAAATAATAACTCTGGGCCTCGAACTTTTCTCATCGCTTTTAAGTGCAAAACTTCTGTTCAGTTGTAACCAACTAAATATTTAAGACTAATATGGTGGAAATAATGTTTAAAACAAAACAGTAAAAATACACGAAGAGCCATAAGAAACAAAATGTGAATTATCATCATTGCAATTTAAACATTTCAAACAGTATTAAAGGCAGTGCGGTAATTTGGCGCGAAAGAAAATGTCGTTTTTCCTGGTGTTTTCATTCGGCCATTGCACTCGGCTTACATAACACCAGGGGTACAGAGGTAACGAGAGGTAGGCGCGGCGGCGCACTCCGTAAGGCCGTAAGCGCCGGGTGCGTGGTACGCGGAACCGACCTTATCACAATAACATAAGCTTTTATTTCAAGGGCTCGAGTAACATTAATACGTTAGGAATGATTAATGGTATCTTAGTCTGTGTGGGATTTAAGGGTGAGGCGAGGGACGAGGCGGGTTAATCGAACTGAAATTGGCTGCGTTCAACGTCCTGATATTTGTTTTAAACAATTTGTCAAACAAAACTTAGACTCAAAAGGCAGTCTAGTGTGTTGATTTATTCAAATTTCAACACTGAGTTAAATGTAATGTAATGATTTACTTATTTCTGTCTAATGACAACAATGTTAAGCGCTGCCGTATTCTGGTTTAGAGGGTGTGGTTAGGGGGATTTGCGTTCCAACGTTGTCCTTAAGGGTGGTAGCAGAACCGTGGCCAACGAAGTTAGATTCTGATCATTCAGGATTGATTACAGATGTCCATGTATTTCTGTATTCCGCAAAAAATAGGATTCGTTGAAGACATCTAAATTAAGCGAGTGCAAACATCTTCGACTCTACACAAGTAGAACAGTTCATGTTCCAAACTAAAACTTCGCAATTCCAAGCTAATAGCGATCTTGAACTCAATGCAACTCGGTCGGTATTTTAATGGCTTAGACGCAGCAGATACAACTTAGCACTAAGTGTATATCAAGTCGAGTACATTTCAAGTAATTAGAGACCTTGTTTCGAAAGCACTAAACGTTAATTTCGTTTATGGGCTAGTAACGACTTGATACTTCGCGCGGCTAGCAAATTGACACGTGGCTTGGGACCGTAACTAGGGTTCCCACCTATGTTTGGAGGAATTAAAATATAAATATTAAGGAGAAATCTAGGAATAAACAGTACACACCTATTATCAATATTTTGATTTTGCTCGCGCTAATATGAGACCAATATTTTCAGTCTTTTTTCATCAGTATACCACACTACGCAGCTGTACTTAAGGAAGTGTGCAGTGGGCAATGTTTTTGAGGAAGGAGTCTTAAAGTCGCAAAATCATAATAATTAGCAAAGAAAATATAGTGTCTTGTGTAATATACCATTTATATTGTCGGGCATAGTGGCGCGCCTTGGGAGAGGCCTATGTTCAGCATGTAATATTTTGGCATAAGTACTATACGTATAATTTACTAAAACACCCTACTTTAGTATATATTTTAATATGAGTGGCAACCCTCAACCGTAGCGTAAGTGTGAAAGAGACACTTGTAGGTCATTTCACTCTGATCGCCCGAGATAGACATGTTTCCTCTCCGAAAGAGAAATGGTAAGACGAGTCAGTTATTTCGGTATCAGTATTCCTTTTTTACGCATTTCTTGCTATCTTGTGCAAAGCATTGGGTCCTGTTTATAGACGATCAAGTTCATTAGGGCGAATACTATCTATTTCAACGTATTTATTTTGTAAATTAACTTTACGTAAATATACCAAAAGTGGCGTTAAAAGGTCGACTGAAAATTTGCATAACTTTGCAATTATTTTCGTCGGTGATGATATGTGTGGATTTATTGCACGAATATTTATTGTATCAAGGAATACAGCTAGTCATTTATCATTCAGACTAGAATTTAAATATTATGTAACGTCTATTCAATAAATAAAACATAGGTATGATTGATCAACTGAATACTTGCCATTAAAAGTCAATCCTCAGTCTGTGGAATGTGCAAAGATCTATTTTCTGTTAGATCAATTTATCTTAGTTTATAAGAAGAAAACTTGTTACACAATTATAATTTGCTTCGGGTCTTAATTGATACTAATGGCATTATTTATACAACGAGACTTTAAAACATTGGCTGATGCTTCTAAGACAGTGTGACCAAATTTGAGGTCTAAGTTTGAAACAATTTGAAATATTGAATAGTGCCCCAAAACGCAATAGCGTCGAGCACTGCGGTAATTTTGGAGCTAATGAACTATGAGTCAGGCGAGACGGTGAAAAATCACAATGTCACTCGCTCCGTGCTCCACATAGCGCATGACTCAATACCACTGAGGTGTTAATTTTGCCATGTATGCCATGAACGTATGAAACGCAAATTATGAAAGAGCGTGCGCGATGCCGCGTTGTGCTGCTGGATAAAGTTTGGATTATACTTATTCTCGGTGATAACGGGATTTGATGTGTGATGTTTACCTGCAAAAAGAAAAAATAAATTAGTAATGTTAAAATTTTAAAATTACTAAGTACAGATATTTTGATGAATTCGACATGTTATCCGAGTTACTCTCAAGAGGTAACATACGAAGTCACTTTTGAAGACGTCTCTGGATGCATTTCAAACTGGGACAAATCCGATAAAAATTGGACACATGGCGGCCCTAATTAGCGATAAAACAAATTTGGTACATCTCATAAATTTGCACTCACTACTTAACGATCAGCAGAGGATGCCTCGAACAGGCTATGATATATATAATAATAATTAGCCACATTAATAAAATAAAACAAACAAGACTGATGTGATTAAGATACGTGAATAAAACCATTAAAGAGTTGAAAGATTGATTGGCAAAGATAAAGAATGGCGGAGAGAACTACCTGAATATGGGCGGAGTTGTTAATTTATTACGAGTGAACTCGTATTAGTATTAAATCGATGGCCAGCCGCCGAAGGTCGACAGTACAAAAACTGCCGAACGGCGCCTGGGAATATGTGTAATCGGGGCCGTTTATAACTATTCCGATAGCCAGTCAGGTTCCGTACGATTCGAATGTCATGGGTACTACAGACCATGCTATGCTACCACAAAGAAGTTTGAAAACCTATTCATCTCCACAACATACAAACAAAAATAAAATAATCGAGTATAAAAATCTAAATTCATTATAAACAAATTAAAAATGTGAAATGCTGCTTTAATAACGTAATAGTAGAAATATAAAAAATAATACTAGTAGTAAAAAGGCTAAAAGTAAAAGTAAAAGTAATAAAACATTTCCATCAAATATTGTCAATACTACTACATGCAACTAATAAAGCTACAACAATAGCATGAAATGCCTGTAACTACCGATGTAATTTCAATAGTGTTTGTGTATAAACGCACCCGCCAGTTAGTACAAGATATGGCCCGTCATACCGCGTTAAGAGTGAACACCTCGTAAAAGATATGGGATTTCTTCCAAGGAAATGTTCAAAGCTGAGCTTAAATATGATAACATCTATTTCGGAATCGAGTGCGACGAAGATACCTGCAAGCTGATCTTTTAAAATGAATCAGTTTAGATACGAATTTTAAAGAATGTTTTAAGAATCATGTCATGGGTGAGTTCAATGCATGCTGTCATATCAATTCAATTTTGCGGAAGACATAGGATGAGGTTAAAAAGATTTTAAGAACTTAATAAAATTCGAGGAACTCGTAATTATCAAAGCAAAGCAAATGACGTAAATGAATATGGAAATACAAGACATTAATACGAATATGTACACTAACTGAAGGTTAGTAAATAAGAGATAATTAATGGAATAACTTTCAGTAAAATATAAGATTCTTCTACGACGAGAGTACGAAACGTACGAAATAGTACATAATATATTACCACATAATTCAGCAGACAAACAGCTTGAGGCGCGGGAAATATATCACATAATTAAACAATTCCATTAAACTATTTTTAGATTGCGTTTAAAATCTTTAGATCTGAATGAAGCCTTTGACGACAACGATGAGGCGATAAAGACGTGGTGTCTTTGTAGGCAGTTTTGTTTCGTACTTTTACGGATAGTTCTACTATTTTATATGGGAAGGCTAGAAAAAGGGATTAAGTGGTCAATGTAGGCTAACCTGTTACGATGTTCGAAGTCCTATATGGGGATGGTCATGGTACCGTCTTACTTAAACAACGTAAGTCTGTCATCCTTTAAAAATACAGGGCTTCGACAGACATGACCAAGATTTTGTTTTTAACGCCATCTATCGACAACAAGTGAAAACACAACCGTAATATAAACTAACGTCAAAGATTTCTTTTCATTTTATAGTTCCAGCTGAAGTCGTGACGTCACTTTCGATGTCGATAATTTCGGTGGGCGTACCTCAGGGCTGCGCGCGCGTCGCTCTTGACCGTTACGTGTGAATATTTACGAGATACTTTATGTGACATACTTTAATACTATTATTATCTAATACTAGTTCCAAGATATCAAGGTTGGTTAAACCGGATTTTCGTTACGCTTTTATCGATGATTAAGTTAAGCTTTTGTCACATATTTTAAACATTGTGATATCATATTTTTTGTAAAATATATACATGATTATATTCTTGTGTTTGTTTTATAACGTCTTTTTTATTCACTCTATTAATAGTAACGGTTAAATGAATTGAAGTATCATTAATATTGCTTATCAACGTTTTGATCATATTGTAGTCATATGAGACAAGATTTTCAAATTTAAGATAGCATATTAAACGATTTGTTATATTTACAAACTTAATTTTGACAAACCAGTGGTTGGTCATTTAAAACCCTTTTTCATTTTAAGGGGCCACAATGGTGGACTAGATTAATGTATTCGTGACCTACAATAATCTCTGATACGGAGTTGACACAATTCTGTACCTAATTAATTAGAAATGATAGATTAGCACTTAAGACAGATGACAGACGACAAGTGATTTTACAGAGTGGTACAAACAGTTTAAATTAAATATTTTTATGACGTGCGCCGTCAGGATTCATTGCCAGAAAATGTTATTAGACATTTAATTCGTCCTTTGATATCATTAAGGCAATATTAGAATATACCTATTAGAAAATATTGTTTAGTTTGCAAAAGCGAGTTTAAAATAACTAATTTTCATGCAGATAAATAAAGTAGGTAGATCTATCATTCCTAACAAAAAAATGAAGCCATTTTTAAAATGGTCGGGTTATAAAAGTGATTATGTGAGCGTAAATAAACTAAAGGTACTGACAAGAAACTACGCTAGTTTTGTGTGTGCGCGTATAAATACATGAAAGTAGCGTAGTTTTTTGGCTTCACTGAAATACAAGGCGGTGTGTGCAATCTACCTATTTTATTTATCTAAGTTTTCATGTATTCCATTTGAAACAGGAATGTTTTGAAGAAAGCGATACGAAAGTCCTCACTTTACGGTCTGTTGAGTTTTGCCCACGATTGGCTTCGGTGGTCCCTGTGGTCCCCTCCGCCACATTAACATTACCATCAGAGCATCACATCTTGACATTACACTTTATAAACTTAATGGTCAATACAGTACTTTTACTTTAGTAGGACTTCATTTTGTACACAGGAATGTACTTTCTTGTCTATATTATTGATCTATAAAGACTAAAAACTCTAAACAAGAAAGAATTCATTTATATATTCAAATAAGAAGTCATTTAAAAGAATTAAAATAAAGATAATATTAATCCTACTATATGTCGGCCACAGGTGATTCGCTACTTCTAAGGACTAAGTTGGATCTCTTCGTATAAGTTTCAAATCAGAACGCAGCAGTGTTTAACAATATTATAAGGCAGAATTAGTTGCGGCATAGGTGCCGCCTAAATCGAACCACAAAAGGCTCCACCAACTTTAATAACCTTATATATAGTCCCGGATAATACCGATATCGAGTATATGGGTAGATCTTACACGCATTTGGGCGAGTCCGTAGTATATTAAGGTCGTAGATTCACAGTCATTGTTATTCCACACGCGCACGTTTGAAAAACTAGTATGCGAAAATTGAGGCGAAAATAATTTCTTATGTTTTATCCTAAGTACAAAAATATTCTACTAACTTGGAGTGTTTCAGTAGAACGTACGAATACTATTGCTAAGTTATGATGTAGGTCAATATAAATGATACCCGTAGCGGAGCGATCACAATACCCGTCTGGCGCGTAGTGGGTCCAGGTTCGATTCCCGGTCAGACAGATATATTAATTAATGAATTTAGATTTCTGTTCTGGGACTGGAGGTTTGTGTAGTCTTTGTAGGTGCATGACACCCACGACACATGAGAAAATCCTGCTATGGGACCATGAATGTAGAAAGTGGTGAAAATCTTTTTTAATTGATTTGTGTTCCGATACCGTAGTACTTACTACTAAGGCGCGTTGGTGTATTAAAAACGAAAGGCAGGTTCAAACAACAAAGTTTGAATACAAAAGGCATTTGGATAAAACGTTTAAAATTCCTACGCATCTTCATTTATAATTTAAAATTCTCGACTTCAGCTGAATGGCTCTCGGGAGTGTTAAGATAATTTATAGTGCGTTAATCAAGATTTAATTCGGAATTGTGAAAAAGTATTTACTTTAATTGCTCATAAAGTTGTACGTAAAATATCTTGTGGTTCGCGAATTTTATTGAGTGTAACTGTCAGCCGGGTTATTTATGCAGTGCGTTTAAATTTTTGGCTGCTTAAATTTGTTTCGGGTTTTTTGACGTAGGTAATCGCCTTAATCTATGCAGTTATCTTAAAATGTATTTAAGGAACTTATGGCCCAATTTTATAAAGTTCGATTTTCAGCTGGAATACCGGGTTCAAACCTAGGACATGAAACCTTAAATTCTACCGGGTATCATTTGATCCACTTACTATGTCTCAGATTAAAAGTGTTTCTATTAGTCATGTTAGCAAATCATAAGTAGGTACCACATTTCGCTCTTAAATCCATAACTTACACTTCTCTATCAAACAAAAACATTGTAATTCTTAACTGCGTAGCTAAAATTAGGTACAGGTTCAGGAAAATATTTATGTAGATTTTTTTACTCCATTACTATTTTACTTAAACTTCTTTTGTTTCTGCGTCATCGTCATAACTACCTTTGTCCATATAAACGCAAAAATAAAAATCGTGACATATCGGGGACCGCGTATGTTCCGGATAAGCATCTACACCATACATTCGCGACAAAACTAGTTATTTGAAGTTTACCTAACGCCCGAACACGTAGGTAACCTACTCGTGGAACATGAGCGATGTAGGTATTAGACTCAAAACTAACCGGATTCGAGATAAAATCGGACAAATTCATAATTTAATAAGTCAATGACCCGACAAGGATTCTTCGTATGATGACTCGGTACCAAGAATACATATTACTTGTAATCTAACTATTATGCAATCTGTCTGAAGACCTAATCGTTTGTACCAGAAGTACTAGGACCCAATAAATGTTTCAGAACTATTCTGTACCAACTTGTCTTTGTGTAGAAGGAAATAGGGTAGTTGGATGACCAGTTTTAAGATATGCATCTACCTTTATAACATCATGCCAAAGCAATTCATGTCTATTATTTTTTTCATAAGTAGGTACATAAATGTATGAAAAGAAAAAAAATGTTGGCAAATATAAGAAATCGTCGGATAGGGTCTAAATAAATTAAAGCTACAAATAACGTATAGCTATATATCTCAGCTCATCCAATTTGTAATATATTGGACGATGTTGGCATGCAAAGCTTTGTTTCTGGGTCAATTGGGCGAGGAAGGACATACGGGAATTATTAATATTGATTACTACACCCTAGTCGGACATTCGTCTCGAGTGTGACCCCAGCTTAATTTGTAAGACGCCCTTATGGTAATGAGAAATTCAGGTCTCATAAGGTGCGAAAGCTGGATTTATTTTTGTGAAAAAAGGAGTGCGTGTATCAATATGCTGAAGTGAAACTGTTATAAAATAACGAATCAGTACAAAATAATTGATAAATAATTATCATATCAAAATATCGTTATATACGCATAAATCGATAATAATAAATGTTATTATTGTAACATTAGTCAGCGTAACCGTTTTCGTTACGAAAATTGTTACATCAATCCTTTTTCCTTTTATCGCGCGCTTTTATAGATAAATTTAGATTTACACTTCAACACATTAACCCATTAAATTAACTAATATATAACAGTTAAATATATGAAACAAAAAGACTGAAAAGCGTTCATTGATTTATTGTGATGAGTGTTAATTTGAATTGGTTCTCAGTTTGTATGAAAAGCCAAAATGATTCAGTAAATATCGTATTAATTGTTTTCGAACAATAGTGATGTACCAATAATGAAAATTTCATTAAGTGAAAATACATTCAATAAATACGTAATCAGTTTACCTGAATACGAGTATGCCATTTGACCAAATATTGCCAGCAAACGTTTATGGGTCATTTTGAAAATTGGTTTTTTATTTTAATTGTCACCCTCAATTTCAATCAGCGTGTCAATCGACAGCTCTGCATTATAGTATCTACTGTATCAAATGTTTTACATATAGTTTTTTTACTATTACACATTACTATTGAATTTTCTTTTAAAATATTGAAGTGAAAAATGTAGACATATAAAATATTTTATTGTTACTTTTATTGCTATACGCAATTTTAAGCGATTCGGTTTGTTAGCTAGCCTAGTTGTCACAAGGAAAACTCACGAAATAAGTTTCCCGCACCTTTGTATCTACCAGGACTCCATAACAAGAAACATCTCTTCTTTCTTTTATAAGAATTTTCAGACGGAAGCCGTCATGAGTTTTGTCATTCGGAAGTATAGACGTCTTCCGAACAAAAATAACATTTAAAAACGTTAAACGATCATTTGTGCCAAACGTAATAGTTCAACGCTCTCCGTCACACTGTCAGATGTGAATTCACGCACGTTCCTACATACGAGG
Organism: Urbanus proteus proteus; assembly: GCA_018251915.1. Taxonomy (NCBI): domain Eukaryota; kingdom Metazoa; phylum Arthropoda; class Insecta; order Lepidoptera; family Hesperiidae; genus Urbanus; species Urbanus proteus. Next base: position 11,948 of record DWPV01002684.1, read on the forward strand.
TACAGCTGAGCCTAGACTGTTCACTGCTAACAAATGTGAGACGTTACACAGGCTTGTCTTCATTGTTCACAAGTGGATCGAGCAGAAATTTGCTTTTACTGTTTTATGTTATATGAAAAATCGCAAGCCAAATTACATATTCAGCCAAATTACAAATTCCTTGGGAAGATTCGAGTCATAGTAGCGTATCATAACTCGTTCTTACGACACTGTAATCAACCCAATTTTCAAAACATCACCCCTATAGAGAGAAACAAAAAAAATGCTTATATGTTAAAAATAAAACAAAGTAGACTAATCATTCGTATAAGAATAGAAGATCACAAAATACTAACGAATATAAAAATTCATAAGAAGATGCCTTTAAACTCTTATTCTAATACAAGTGTAGGAACTGCCGAAAAACTAGGCCTGTGATGTCATATCCCTTGACCTATATTACGCAATCACACCCTCCAAACATGTCTGTTGACAAGCGGATATTTACGAACTAGTATCAATAGCTATTTAATATGTAAGTATAGGGTATAACAGACATATAGGTACTTAATTCATAGAACGGGTTGCTATGTTCATACTCGTATGTTTTCTAATTAATCAAGATCATAACATAATAGTAGGTTACAAAAAATACTACATACATTGACCGAAGTTAAACATTCTTTATGTACATTAAATATTAATCAACCTTGTAGATATTTCAGATATCAAATACATAGTCACATTGCTGATTTATTACCTTGCTAGTTTTCGCCCGTGTTCCCGCCCAAAGTTACACTGAGGTATTCTTGATTCATTTTGCGTCTGAGTAAGTAGACGTATAACATAACATCCTTAATATGAATGATTTCCTACATCTAATTTTGTCAGACCAACAGTCAAGAGTCAAGAACTCTTATAGTATTAATTTTTTATACCCTTATACCATAGAATTTTGCGCGATGATATTCAACGAACAGACATACAAAATGAAATGTTTTCTTATATACACAGATGTATTTAAAGTTCAAGGTCAAGGAGAAGCAGTGAGTGAGCAACATTTCTGTCGACGAAACGTTAAGCGCAGGCGGGTCGAGACCAATACCTAATTTCGTCGGAACATTTCACACGAAAAGAGCGATAAGCCACCTACTCGAATAAACGGGGATACCAGTCAAAATATCGTCGAGTATCGCCTCGCGTGGCTTATAAAAACAATCGTTGTTAATTATCTTTACGAGGTGTGCGCCCGTGGGTGAACGCACCGGCGTGGCCCGCTTGGCCCGTCGCCAACTCTCACGGTAAACGCTCCTAATCACCGAGCTCTCGGCCAGTTAGTATGCTCCTGATAGCTTATAAACGCCTGGTACTCGTTAAACAATCGAAGCTACGATATCCGCGGTTGCGTCTAACGCACTGGATTCCTACAAATTGAGGTCGTACATTTCATAAATAATACAACAGTTGTCGTTTTATAAATATCGCATCTCTGCTTAGTGTTCGGTGCGAGTATTCGGTCTCCTCTGTACTAGGTAATTTTGTGAATGGAATTGATTCATTCAGGAAGACGTCGTAGCCTTAAAATTTATGAGACACTCAACAGAGAATTATAAAATTCTGTCTTACTAAAAAGTACTTTTTTACCTATGCTAATAAATAAAATTTATCATGCTAATAAATAAAAGTTAACATGTTTTTAATAACAGTCCATTATCAGTTATGCAATCGATAAATAACCGATAAACGCATTTCCTTAAAAATATAACATCAAACATTTAGACTTCAACTTTGAAGTCAAAAGTCGTTAGATTGTGCAATACTTGTCAGTTTTTGTAACCGCAGCGAGATTTACATTAGGGCGATAATATTCGTCTTATCGGTTATCAACCCTGCTATCTCGTGGTGCAGTGACATAGACCTTAGTTACCTCACCTCACCTTCCGTATACGGATAGGGATGCACAATGTGTAAAAAGTAACGTTAAGTTACATTTGAACGTGCTTTTATTTGACATGTTTACTTATCGTTGCCAGATTTCGTTGGTGTTGTAAACGCAGCTGATAATTTGTACACGAGACAGTTACATCCCTATTCGATTTCACAAAAAGACGGTGGGATTACGTATTTTTGTACCGCCGGCGAAATATCAAAGTTTTAGGTATACGCACGGTGGAATGTTATTGCTTACGGTCGGCGGCGCGGTTGACACACGAGCGAGCGTAATCGTACGCCACAATCGTCTTTTATGTGAGGAGTAGAGTGTTTATAATGGCGTACGCGTTGTCGATAAGACGAGGCACAGTGGGCGCGGGTACCAGGCCACCACGAACGTCAAGATGTTGATAAAGCAGTCTACGAACCCATTGCCGAACATTTGACGTTTCCGCCTAGACGGCCGCGACGTGAGGTCACGATGTTGCGTAATCGTATTTTTGCGATTCATTGCATACATTTGCAAAAGGAAATTGATGACAATGGCGAGGTACTTTATATTTGTAGCTTTGAACGGATGTTTCGCATTCCGTAAAGCTTCAACAAGTTACAGGTACGCGGCTATTTATGAGTCACAAGGTTCGCTCGATGAACTCCCGGCTGAACTCGCCAGTTATTAGTGGATTTTAATAGCATTCTTACAAACTGCATCACATGCATCTATTAAGTCATCATCACCAACGCTTTTACGGGCACAAACATCACATACCTAATAGAATCATTTGAATGACATTACTAAAAAGCAATGAGATAGTCAAACACTTGAAATTTCTGTGATCATGACATCGTTGAATTATTTTATTAAACCTTTGCGAAATTGGAATTTATTGAATCATTCTATTCAGTTGACATTCAAATTATTTTATTTAACAATCAATTATTAGTGAAGTAATTAGACTTAGCAAATATCTCCGCAAGGACCCTAAGCATGACAATTTCGCAGAATACAAATATTTACATTTAAAATATGATCGCTGTAAAATATTGTGTTACTGATATAAAAGACATCGTTTTTATACTACAACTACGATACTGCTCTACTACAATAGTATGTTGATATACTAAATGATATTATATTATCGGGTATTGCGACATATTATTGCGAAAATTCTATTCCAATATATTAAAGTTCATTCTGTATCAAAACAAATAAAAAGTTGCATGAATGGAGAAGTAATGATGAGTGCGAAGTAGACCAAATCACCTCGTGGACAGTGGACACTTAATGACGGCCGTCTAATGGTCATTGCTTTGTCAACGAGCTCACTTCAAAGATTGCTCGTAATATTAATGACTGCCAAGAAATCTTGTAACGCCACATCTCTTTTTTGATTAACTACGAGCAAAAAATATTATTATCCTAGCTCCTTGCGTGAAGGGTTTCATTTCAATGAACTTTCCGGGTTCATAGAAACTTATATCACGTGTAAAACTTTTATAATCCTTAGAAAATCTTCAGTGTTAGCGAAATGCACTAACCTGGCTTTTAAAGGTTTAAAATCTAAAGGTTTATTATTCAAAAAAGGAGGAGGCACTTTTCTTTTTTTAATTATATCTACCGGGATACGTCACAATAAGTTGATCACTATAGATCACACTGGTCGCTGTAAGTACAGGATTATAAACCCCAAATAATAGGTTAACTTTATGGTGAGTGGTTACAATAGAATACTTATATTCGTGTTTTATACTAGACCAGGTGTTAGATAAACAAAAGATAGAATTCTCCAAAAGCTCAACGAATATCGTCTGCCCGTGAATCAGTGTTTTGAACTCTTGTGCTTACACGTCATTTTACCAACACGAACTTTTTATCGTAACATTTCTTCAAGGTATTCGAGTTGGAGTGCATTTGCCTCAGCCCTCGGTTTTTCTAGTCTGCTTCATTTTATCTTGTTATTTGTCCGCTATAAATCTATACAAATAAATAAAATTGAAGTGTCTGTTTGTGAAAGTGTTCAAAATACTTTTTTTGTACTCAATGCATATGGAAGTACACGAATACACGATACCTATAACAAAAATGCAAAAATTGAAATAAACAAAATTTTGTTTGTCTGTCTGTTTGGCTGAGGTAATCTTCTAAACGACTGGACCGATAGTGACGGGACTTTCGTTGGAAGATAGCTGAAAATCTAAGGCGTAACATACGCTACTTTAATTTTTAAAAAATCCATTAGCGCACGCTCCAAGCGCATGCACGTGGCATCGCGAGAGAGCAGAATTACAGTTATCTTTAAATATGTATTCTTTTTTACTTTTTAAACGCGGGTGAAACCGCGTGAATCAGCTAGTCGACTATATAAATCCTATTACAAAGGTAATCGTCCTAGGTTGATGAGTCAGACACGCAGCCATAATGCTTTAATGTATTGGATTTTTTACATTATTGGAATAGTAAGCGAGCGTACTACTTGATAAATTAGCAATGAGTCGTGGACATCCATAACGAATTTCAAATAGAACTGTCATATGGCAGTATCCACAATGCAATTTCAAACAATAAAAACGTATGCATCCAATATACTCGTAGAACCTTCTTTTTTAGAAGATGGATAAACAACGAAGTAGGTACTTATTGGATTGGGTATAAAAAAACAGTCGAATTATACAGGAAAGTGGAGTCGGAATATGGACTACAATAGGTACAAGAAAATAATGGAGACAAACAACATGATTAAAACTCGTTAAGAAGATAAATTTATAATTTTTCATTAAAAAAAGATCAATATACATTTTTCGTGTGGATT
>DWPV01002685.1:0-16667 GCA_018251915.1 Urbanus proteus proteus
TTGTGCGTGTTGGCTTCGCTGTAAGCACTTCAAGTAATTGTTATAAATAAATAAATAAATAAATAAATAAATAAATAAACGATGGACTCGCGGACGAAGAATCCGATACCACCTTGAGACAGGTAATCCCAAAACAGTCAGGTTAATCTTGTTAATTTCATCTCTTCTCGTTAGTTTCCATTGACCTGATGTTGTACGTTGCCAGGTGCAGATGTTGTCGTGTGTAGAAGCTAGATCTCTGCCGGAGATTCTTAGCATCCCTTGCCTGCCGTTACCTGCCGTTAAAGCCCCGAATAGCCGGACCGCCTTATTATCATTATTAGACTGGGGGCCGGGGTTTGTCAGAGTAATTTTGCTGAATATTTTGATTATTAATTCAACTGACATCATCTAAGTCTTATTAACCAAAGTAGGTGTTCAAATCAAATCAATTTATTTGGGAATAAGGTAACATGTTCGTATATATAGCTGTTGGATGGCAAAACAATTTTATACGATTGCTTATTCTACAACTGAGTGGCTAACATATAAATATTGAAATTCATACTTTCATTATAATAAATTCATAATAATTAAATAGTTGTATTACATGTCAATGGGTATATCGTCAAAAAATAATTCTTATAAGTAAAACCATGCACCTAGTCACAAATCGGAACGACCTCTGTTGTCACTAAAGAAGGTATTTAAACTATAATAACTTCTATTTAAAATATTTTTTATTAATTTACTTCTAAATATGTTAATATTCTTGCAGCATCGTATAGACTCAGGTATATTATTGTATATAATTGGAGTTCTTCCTTAAAACTTTGGCAAAATAGATGTGTATGACTGGGAATCAACGCTAGTTTATCTTTATGACGTGGCCCTGAACGAAACTATGAAACGAAATGAACGAAAGTATAAAATTGGGAGTAAAAATGTTTATTTAGCAAGGGTAAAACCAGAGACGAAACCAAAGTTCTATACATTTAGATTTAGAAAAGATTTGCTAACAAGTATGACTTATGTGCCTCACTGCCTGTAATTAATTATATCAAAACATAAAAACTATGCTCAAAGGTAAGATTTACTGTAGGCATTTTAAAATATTTTTCAGTGAATCAGATTTATTAACTTTAAAATAAGTCTACAAAAAGTCTTATCTAAAATAACATACTTCATTAAAAACTGTTAAATTTAATTAAACAATGAACTTTAATAATATTCATTATTTCGTTACTGAAAAGGATCATTCCTAACATAATTATTATATTATTCACAAACAAAACAAGCATTAATAGTTAAATAAGCTCTACTCACCTAAACGTTCTAAAATCCACACGTTTAAAAACACAGAACTTAACACTTCAACTTAACTAAGTTTAAAATTTCAATATACTCTTTCGAAGAAAGTTACTGAGAATAATTTAAATATTAAAACTCATATCACGCCACTCATAAACCAAATAATTCACTAGAAAATTTAGTTTTCACATATACAGGATGTCCTAATGTTCACCGCGATCGCGCTGAAATGTGCCACGCAGACGCGGCGTACGGGAACAAACCGGCGAGAACGGGGTGGTCCTGATACGGACCGCGCGGCGTTCGGCCAATTACTGAAGACTGCACGCAAGCCCGCGCTAAAGGTACAACTGCGCATGCTCTGACACGATTGACACTACAAGCTTATAGGTGCTAATACTAAAGAATATTCACAAGTTAGTTTATAGTTTTATTTTGACGGATTATTCTTACGGGTCTGATATGAGGTTCGTAGGCCTCAAATATGGTGGATGTGATTGGCTTCCAGTTCAAGGGACACAGAACGCGGTATCCTGCTTTCTGTTTCAGATGATTTGATTTACTTTTTGCGCGTCCCAACAACAAAATTAACGATTTACTTAGATTTGTCTATCGTAGGCCTATGTACAGGGTGTCCGATGATTGGTATCGTAGACTTTAATGGGGTAAAATATAGTCAAATTAATCGACATAACCATTAACGAAATATCTTTCTACAATAATAAAAATGTCTTATTTTAGAGCTTAATACGATTTAACAGCCTAGTGCGATATCTTATATAACAGCTATAAATTGATATTAAATTCATTAATTTATGTATATATGGTGATAGATAAAGATAGAACACAAAGTTATATTATAGTTATATATAGTTTATCTCATGATACTGTGTGACAGACGCAAAATGCAGAGTGATTCAAAAGGAAGGTTTATATGTAATTTAATGCGTGCGAAGCTGCGGGCAAAAGCTAGTTAAGAATAATAACATACCTATTTACATTGAAAACATATCAAACAAAACAGTCACCACAATTCTCCTGGTGTTTAATTGTAAAACCACTTTTAACATTCTTATTAGTTCGTCGACGTATAAATTAATCCGCGCAATGGGACATCTTTTAAATCGCTAAAAGCTTTAACATCAATCCCCTTTATCAGAACGATTGTACAAAACCACTCAACCCTTTTAAACCCCAATCCGAAGTGCGTCCGGTCGTTAGCGAACATTAATGGAATCTACCCGGTTACTCTCCCGTGAAAATAACAAGGAATAAGGATTTAGGAGACTCAATCTGTTATTTGCAAAAACATTGACACGAAATGCGCTCTGAAACTTATCAAACTAACGCGAGACTCCTTCATGCTTCATCTGAGAACATCCTTACACATTTCAGTAGACATTAATTTCAACTAGGGCTGTAACAAACCGTATGTATTCGTTACTGAGTAACGGGTTCGCTATCATGTATCGAGTAAAGAAACGTTACTCACGAATGCATTTCGTTACTTACATGGCGTTTTTAATATGATAAGTACGTAATTTTATTACGTATTGCGTACGAGTATACGACTTGAGAAGTTGCTCTATGCTATGTTGTGAGTATCTATGCTATGTTATCAAAAGTAATGAGTAACGATACGATACGATAGTAACGAGTTTTACATGTTATAGCATCACAGCGTGGCTATGCTATTAATTTTTAACCTCAGATAAGATACGAGTCCTGCCTGAGGCCAGCCACCGAGAATGAAGTTGGAACGTTTTGGAAAATATGCAACCCTTACCACTCTGTTTAGATCAGGAAGCAACAGTGCTTAACATTGCTGTTATAACGCTGAAACAGATGTGACGGTGGTTGTGCCGACATCCAACCACAAAGTATCGTTAAGTTGTATTCACTATGTTTTGTACACCCGTCAAACCAGAATACAGACATACTTATCTTTGTTTCCAGAAATATTATATGAACACGTAGGGGTAGGAGCTAAATTGACCCCAAAAAGTTTCATAGTTAATTGACATATAGTCAACAATATAGCCACATGTGTAACCTCGTATATGAAAAATCAAAACCCTTTTTAATCGCATTAACAGTACAAAATAGAAGCGGTGTAATGGTTGTTTTAACGAATACTATACAGTGTAATGTAATTAAAAGCGTATGTTCTGAATACCTAGTTATACAAGATCTTGTATAGCAATCATTTTAAGTGCTTTCGGTTCGACGTTGAATTTATTTTTTACGCTGTGAAGTCAATTACCATTACACCCGCGGGCGAGAGCTAATTTTTTATTAATAAAGCTCCCACACAACTCTCGACTTGCACCACTGCTCACTGTTTTTGATTTATACGTAAAAATCATTAGTATTAAAATCACTTATATGTTAAAAATATAAAATATTAAAATCAAACATCTACGTAAACATATACTTGTTTAAAAGAAAAGACAAAGAGCACTGTTTAACAATTTCATAATAAAATATATATATAATATGTAAGTAGTGATCGCCCAGTGGTCGAAATTCGACCACATTTCATTAGATATTTAAGTTTCAACCTTTTTGAGTACATATTATACTTTGATAAAAAAGGTATGAGTGATTGTAGAGGGGACGCGAAGTGCCATATTAAAAAATATATATATACCTACGTATTCTGAAAATTCCTTGTCTAGACATTTTCAAATTCGGTATACTAACATAACATAAATACTAACATTATATTGGCTCACCCTACACATGGGTATAAGGTTTTCAACCGACGATGATGTGAAGTGATAGTTGGAGGAGTGGACGAAGGGGTTGTAAGTCTCTGTCTCTTTGTGAGTGCGATTTTTCCCCGCAAGTTGAGGTGACTTTGAAAAACGACCTAAATAATTAACATAATAATATCTCACAATACAGGTATTGCAAAACATATATTTAATTTAAATGATATAATTAATAATGTGTATTATTAATTTCAAATATAATAATGAGGAAGGAGTTCATTTTTGCCTAGCATTTCGAAACAACGTTTCATTATAGTCTATGCGTACAAATAAATAAAATTGAACTGTCTGTTTGTGATAATAAAATGACATATTTTGTACATATGACATATGACTATACACAGCACCTATATCGAAAATATATTATTTCTATTTGTCTGCCTGTCTTTTTGGCTGAGATAATTTTGAAAGGACTTTCACTGAATGATGGTTAAAGATGTAAGACGTAACTTAGGCTACTTTAATTTTTGAAAAGAGAGCGGGATGTCAGTTATGTTTTAATATATATTCCTTTTTACTTCTTAAACGCGGGTGAAATCGCGCGGATCAGCTAGTAAAATAATAAACAGAGTGGTTAGTGCTGCATAATTGTGTTTTTGCGTGACTGTGGTATCGATTACTAAAATGTAAAGTATAAGTTCGCGCCTCATACCTAAAACATAAAAATGCAAATACATTATTAAATGTATAATAATTGTGCATTTTTTTATTATTGACAAGCTTTCGATTCCATCTAGGCACTTGCACAGTCGAGGGTTTTTCAAAAATAGAATAATGTATAAGATGTTATAAAGCTCAATAATCCTAAACGTAGCTATTGGATATCCAAAATAAAAATCTACCCAAAACCGAAACCCTATCTGATAAAAAATATCAAATAGTATGTATTTGATAAACTTGTAAACGTTATAAATCAGTTTCATCAAAACTACTAAGTGTAATCAAGGGAATGTAGATATATTTATCGTATGACGAATAGGCTGCTGGTATTGAGAATTTGTAAATAAAAGATGATTTTCAATTATAGTGGAGTAGCGACAGGACTAGCACATAATATATCTCATCTCTGACTTGAGGCGAATGGTCGTAATAATGGCGGTAATCTAAGAAAATCAACGCGGGAACGGTCTCCCGCTACAGCGCCGCGATCTACACAGAGTATGTTACCGCTTTTTCTGCCGTTGTCCACGCACAAATTAACCAATATTTTTAAGTTTTAATATTTAACACAATTGGATTCGTGTTTTTATAATTTTTAATAGTTGTCTGCATTTGTATGCATTTAAACTTAACATTTAAGCTTTATTTCATTTTTTTAAAACTCTATTACGCCTCATTTGGTACAAAAGGCGGTCTTTTAAAATAAATCCACTCTATTAAAAGTTATTACGATTTAGAGTCATAAGTAACATTACTTACGTCCATTAGGTAATTGGATCTGCGCCGTAGGTACCCACGCAGATAATATTATCTCGGGTATCAGTAGTTCATACGTATATAAACTCTATTATATATCAACTAGTATTTAACCGCAGTTTTGCTTGCGTTAATATGTACATGAACATTTTTTTTATATGATAGAAGTAGCAAACGAGCATGAAGTCCAACTGATGATAAGTGGATTGTTTAGATCTTGACCAATCTACTAAGTTAACCAACGTCGGGCGCGGTCAGTAGATAAAATTTTGCCAGTAGCGGTCGGGTGACCACTACTGGCAAAATTTCATGCGCGTTCCCGTGCTTCGAAGGGCACGTTAAGCTGTCGGTCCCGGTTGTTATCATTAGATAGCATCGTTAAACCTTGTTAGAGGCCTTATGGGCGGTTTGAAAGCATTCGACGCGGGTTGGCCACTAACCCGTATTCCTTCCAGCAACACGCATTGGAACAGCGTGGTGGAGTACGCTCCAAACCTCTCTCAGTTGTGGGAGAAGACCCGTGCCCAGCAGTGGGACATAAAAAAGGGTTGCGGCACATGCTCACCCTTATGTTTTGAAATGTTTTACACTTATTGTTATTGGTTAAGACTAGTCAAACTTTGACGAAGAAGACTTCCGATAACGACTTATAATAGATTTCATAAGTTCGTAAACGTTCAAGTTTATCCGCCGTGTTGCAAGAAAACAAATTAGAATATTTTCCAGACTTGCATCAAATTGGGTAAAAACATGAATTAACCAAATTTTACAAATTTTATTAATTTTCATATATTTTACAAATACCTATTTATTTGGGTTATTATTAAGAACGTGAATATAATGCAACGAAAAAGCAAAAATAAATAAATTTTTCGCGACAAGGCTAACAATTTTGTAGTACCCGTAGAAGATAGTAAAGAGGTATTTTACTAAAGATGCAACGACCTGTCTAAGGTTCTAACACAGTGTCGTGCAAGCTCTATCTCCATTCACCGACACTTCATCTCGGTATCGGAAAGGTCCAGATAAACTGCGGTCGCTACCTATCTGTGTCGTGACACAAATTTCGCTCTAAACAAAAAAACAAACAACTTTGCACTTTAATCATTTTGTCGTTCCACTATCTAGATATTCATTTCTCACAAATATAAAGCAAAGAAATATGGAAAAGAATAAAAATCGGAGAGGTTGTCGTTTGTATTGTATTTCTTTTAACAAATTATTTGCAGTTCAATGTTTCCGCTGCTTGTATTAATATAATTTTATATTATGGAAGTAGCGACAGAGCATGCAGCTCACCTAATGGTAAGTGGCCATTACCACCTTTTTTCTGCTCTTGCCGCACCGTTAGGTGCACGGCGGTATGCGACCACACATGTCGCCGTCCTTCCAGGGGCCGCTGGACGTACGGTTAGAGCTCTTACTCCAGCCGCCTGCAACCCCAGAGCCCAATTTTAGTTGCCTCTTACGACAGGCAGGAAATACTATAGCCCTATTCTGGTCCCTGAACAACAGGGGCACCGCGCCGCGGGTTGTCACATGCGCCCGCGGCGACTCCTCCTTCGGGCCACTACCACCTACTAACATTTGTAATCAATCGTTGATAAGATCGCAGATATATATATTTTTTATTAAATATAATGACATAATTGACAATAGACGTAACTAAAATGTAAAAAGAAGAAGAGGGTGTGAAAGAAGAAAGCGGCCATATAGATGGACAGTGAAGAGCGATTTTGTTGTAAAATACCATGTAAAGAGTATACGGGGCAAAGGAATATGATTTATTAGTTCTGACCAGTACAGAGACCGATAATGACCATCGCGCACACGAAATCTTGAGCGCAAGGTAAAGTACAATACGTATAATATGTCAGTATGGGCACTTTATTATTAAGAAAACAGCAAAATTAAAATTCCTATGTTCAAATGCCAGATACGCTCTTACGATAGCTGATTTATGTGTGCATTAGATATTAATTCAAAGTGAATGAAAACATCGGGGGGAAAACTTGCACACCGGAGAGTTCCTAAAAAAAATCTCAAATGGAACTAGTCTCTGATGAAGTCTACCAATTTGTACTTGGCCATCTCGTTAGACTGAGACCTTAATCCCTCTCACTGTGAGACAAGACCCATGCTCAGCAGTGGGACAATAATGTATTTATGACGACGACGATTATGAAATGGCAAATACATATATTTTACTATTTAATTCTAATAAACTCAATAGTTTAAATTCCTTGCTGTACTGCTACCTACAGCGAATTTTTTTTTTACCGTTTCAATAAATATTGTAGTAGCTGAAGCTTTACGCTATATTGGGTCTACGAAGCTACGGCATTTCGTAGAGCGGTTACGGCTACAACACTAATTTACATATTGCTACGAAATTAAAGTGCTACCACTTGCAATGACGTTTTAATATTAACATGCTTTTTTATGACTGTGAACGTGCTTTTCACTGATATTTCAATAATATTTATAAATAATATTTAAGTTTTGGATTATGATTTATGTTATACCTATAATGTCAACATAAATTATATTATTATCTTTTAACTATAAGTATATAAAATAAACTAGGGTTAGTTACACTATTTATAACCCAAAAAATAAACATATCTGATAAGTTTGATTTGTATCCGCCCCTAATAGCAGTATAATTAAAAAGACATATAAGACAATAAGAAAAAACAAATTGATATCGAACAAAATGAGATGTTTCTTCAAACTCGACCTCGCTTTCAGCATTTTTCGCGAATTCTCATAGTCGGATTTCCCCATACATACTTGAGAAATTTCCCTGTATATTATTTTTAATATCTCAACTCTATGAATGTCTACAATAAAACAAAACGATATAATGCTAAAATTATGTAACTAAAATTTATTAGGTAATATTTGTGTGCTATAATTATTATAAATGTAAATGTCATTTTTTTGTGTAATGCCTTCACTCTTTAATTATGTACTTAACTACTAACTTAACCAATCATTTTAAAATTTTGCACACAAATTGCCAATTATCTGGTAAAGGGCATAGACTACCTTTCATAGCGAAAAAAGATACCACTCTTGAGAGATATAAAAATATTTGTTATTCCTGTCTACCAACCTATACCTATGGCCTCTTGATAACAATAGATTGCATTTGCATTATATCATACAATCTGAACTATTTAAAATACGAATAATCACATGTACATATTAACGTAAGCAAAGCCCTGGGTAAAAACTAGTCACTTATAAGAGAATTCTCTTCTATGGAAAACGTGTGAAAAGGAATACATTGGAACACCTTGATTGAGTTTGCTGTGTGACATTCCCTGGATATCGAATAATAATATGTTGTGAGAGTAATGTTCAGTTAAATTACGGGGAAAATAGAATTAGATTCATTAAGTCGTCGACATAGGCTTAACGGTAATAGTTGCGCCACTTAAAGATTGTCAATACAAATTCTAGACAAATTTCAAATAAATTTAAGGTAGTACAATCTCTGCCGTTACCAAGACGAGCCCTCGATCGATCCTACTGGAGCCCTGAAAGACTGTAAATAATGACAATGGATTACATTGTTTTCCCTTTTTATTAGCGTGGAGCAGATTAAGTCGACAAAAACGCGATCCGCTTGTTTTTGTTGCTCAACGGTCGGATTTCCATTATCATTTTCGTGAGAGGACAGTGGGCTAGCGAGGCCTCGGATGGTTTTTGCTGTTACTGCATGTATAGAAATCGTATCGCCTTCACTAGGCATTTGGAAATATTCTGCGTTCGCTTTACATTGAAAATGAGAACAATAGTTATTTTGTCTAACGTTGGTTCTGGTAGTATTTGAAATATAGACGGTATAAAGGATATGTATTTGTGTTTTAGATATAGGGTAGATTTGGCAAAGCAAGACTGTTATTTTTCCCCGAATGCGTCAGAGGGAGGGTAATGTTTTTCGAGTTTATATGTACGTACGTATGTCCATTTTTTCCATCTCTTTGGCACGCCCTACAGCCCAAACGGCATGAAGCATTTTAATAAGGTTTTATTGAATTCGGTTTAATTGTCGTGGTGACATAGAATACTTGTATATTAATTCCAAATATGGCGCTCGAAAGTTAAATAAAAGAGTTAATAGAGTTGATAAAGAAAGTGAAATAAAATAAAGGAGGTTGAAGGTACAATTTTCTTAGCATTGTGGATATATGGCAGTCGGCTTTGTTGTTTTTTTAATATAATTCTCGAATATCCGTCAGTATTTATTATGATCTTTGGCGGCTTTTGACGCGTAGCTACGACAAGATGCCCTATAACTAGTAGGTATCATAAAAAGCAATTAAGGATACGTACCAAGTCGATGGGAAGCAGCGTCTAGCTGCAACTAAGTACAGCTGTAGTAGGTACTTAAGCGTGAAGAAACTCATTTTATAACGCGCAGGTAAAACCCCACGCAAATTAGTTTTACTGCCCACACATATAGGCAGGAGCGTCGCAGTACCGACTTAAGCCAGTTGGCTTTGTAAATAAAGACCCAAGGATCTCTGATTAGTTTGAACCTTTAAGTCTGCAGACTACTGCAATGTACTAATATAAGCACCGTGAGTAATTTCTATCAAGTCGCTCATGCTTTAGAGCTGAATTAAAAGTATAAATGCAACGGATTTAAAAATTTCAATTCTATTGGTCCTAATTAACTCAGTAAGAAAAATAGATGAAAAGTTCAAAACTTTATAGAATTCCAACAAAGTATCTTATTCGACAAGTATTGCTAGTCTCGTATGAATTCTGGCTCGTCTCCAATTCCCTTTTCTCCGGCGAATATTTGTACAATCTCTAGATTCTAGGAATAAACGTTCTAACGTTTGATTGTCTTAACAAAACATATTCGGTTTTTACATATTGTTTTCTCGGGATTTCACGATAGTTTCTATTCTTAATTTTATCTGAGTAGTAATTATAAAAATATTTTGTGCATTTAAATTTTATAACTTTTATATTTTTTCGTTAACAAACTTAATTGCGGTTGATTACCGCAAAACCATAAAAAAAGAAACTTTTTTGAACGGTCATCGAAAATGTGACATTTTAATATGTGTTTATTATTAATATTTTTTTATTTTGCCCACATTTAGTTATTATTATTGTTTTTAATGTTGTTACGACATAATAGTACATTACGATACGGGTGACCTATGTTGCCTATTACGGCACGGCGTGAAGTTAGCGCCCGAGCGAAGCGAGGGTGATAAACGCCGTGCCTAATAGGCAACATAGGTCACTAGTATCGTATTTTATTTTATAGTACGCGTGATATAAGCCCGTTCGCACGTGGTAAGGCGTGCATAAAGTGCGGGCTTAGGTCACAATGTGCTATAAAATATTATATTCGTTTTTCATTGCAAGATTTACTCTATTTAGCTTAAAAATTACATATCGCACAAAACAAAGAAATAACTCAAAATTTTTCGAGATTTTGCCATAAACTGACCTAACTGCACAAGGCCCATCGGTTCAATCCAACAGCCGTTTCGATACGATGAAACTGAAGGAAATAAGAGACTGTTCTCTTCTTTATTAATGGGCAAGCTAAGACCGGTACTAAAAAGCGATCGAATTTCGTAAAACTATCCCATCGGCGTCCATATTGCACGTATAAGGCGTTGTGTATATAAAATTATAAAATTGAGCTTTATAAATATGTAACTTTTTGTTCGTTTTAGTATTAGTATTAGTTAAAGCGACTTAAACAAAACACATTTTGTGAAAATTTCAAGTATCTAACTTACACCTATATGTATACCTACGGACAGACAGCGGAGGCTTATTAATATTGTTCCGTTTTTACTCTTTCAGTATGGAATCCTAAAAAATATAAAACAAATATACATATTAGATGAAAAAAACTTTACATATACCTAATATGCTTTATCTAGATTGTTGCCCCTGGACAAAACCTAGCGACATTACCTCGGTGAGTTACTACTCTAATTAATTGATTGTAAGCTAGTATTTATTGTTTTTAGTATTAAAATAGCAAAGTTAATCCATAACATCGATGACACAGAAAATATACGCAAGAATTTCACACACATAAAACGGGTATATTTTTATTTTTTGGACTAACGTCAACTGCATTCCTGTTTGCAACACGTTGAACGTAAAAACTAACTATTATTTACTAGAAATGGAAACTCCATTTTAAACAAGACAAAAGCTATTTGCACGTTTCTTTTTCATACATATTGTCATACTGAACATTTATAGAATGTTATGTTTTCGAAGCTATCGTAGTGGACGTAATTTCCTTTAACTTTTTTGGTTTCTTCAATTCCTTTTGACTTGAGCATTCTTCTTGTTTTGCGTTTTCTATAATTCCGAGCACATTTGAGCTTCATATAACACGTAATTTTTATTTGTTGGTATATTTCATCATAATATCGATCTTGCTTATACTACTTCAATGATTTTATTATCTACTTTTGGGATTTAGTAAATTTTTAGTTTTTTATAATCTCACTTGAATGAACAATAGCTAAACGTGTACCTGCTCCCGCTACATTAGTTTACACAACGTTTATTAAATACAGTCTCGAACCTGCTTTAGCCTCCGTGTGATGAAGTCAAGAGCAAAAAATAACTAATCGTAGGTATGCACGTCGTCATCGCGAACCCGTTATCGTCCCATTGCTGGGCACGGGTCTACCCTCATAGTGAGAGGAATTTAGACCTTAGTCCACCGCGCTGGCCAAGTGCGAATTGGTAGACTTCACATACCTTTGAGATTTTTTTAGGAACTCTTAGGTGTGCAGGTTTCCTCACGATGTTTTTCTTCACCATTCATAAATAAGAGGTGCGTGCCTGAGATTTGATCCTCGGACCTCCCGAGATTACTATTGCTCTTGTCTCTTGGATGCCATAAACATACACAAACACTCAGATACACACAAGAAATCTAAATTCATAATTCAGATTGTCATTGTGGTTTACGCGTATGACAAGCTAGATCAGAAGAAGAACCTAAGTACATCATTTAGTCCTATTCTATCCCGCACTTTCATTCACGGTAAAGAAGTAAAAAGGCTTAGTTTTAATATTAAACATAACTGATACCAGATTGTCTGTGACGGCGCGCACATGCGTATGGAGCGTTCGCTACAATTAGTAACGCCATTTAGCTTTCTTCTAGAGAAAGTCTCACCAAAATTAGTCTAACTCGAGAAGATTACCTCGGCCAAACAGACAGACAGAAAGACAGACAATTTTTTAAATTGTATTTTTGTACATAGGTACCGTGTATACCAGTATACAGACCGCTACTCCAAGAAGGACGTCAGTTCTTTTCAATTACATATGACAACTCACATCACTGTGTATAACATACAGTTACAATAAAAAGTGTGCGTAGAAATTTCATTCACTGATATTCACAACGATTATAGCAAATAAGCAAAATCCATGCGACGTAAAGTTTTGGATGGCTGCCACTGGCGCGGGCCAACCTGCTTGTTAATAGATCGGCAAAATGTTGAGCAACGTGTTACCATGTGTTACCATCGTCGTATAATTTAACGATAAACCAGTGAACGGAACATGAAAACCTCTTTGATGGTTGGCCAAACAACACGCTAAGCCAAGGTGTCAAGGGAAACTATAGCCTTTGGCTAGGTCAGACCAACAAGAGTATTTTAGAATGAACGTGGAATATCAATATATATCTATAATAATAAATAAAATTGAAGTGTGTATTTGTGATTTCAAAAGAATATTTTTTGTGACGTTCCTGCAATGTCATAGCATCATCATAACCGAAAGGAATTTCCAAACAACACCCAAGCCTATGTAGTTGACATAGATAACATTTTAATTTTACCGTTATTATAAAGAATATCGTCAAATGTTTTTATTCATAACACCTTCTGTGACCGCTTGACTATTTCTGAGGAAGTCCTAAAGAAACATACTTTTTGGGTCGTAGTTTAATTTTTTATTTTAACTGTGTAGTATGTACATCTTTGTTCTAGTTTAAGATCACCGTATAGAACCGTATAGGACTAAAATCCTAATTATTATAAATGCGAAAGTCCGTTTATTTGTTTGTTTGTTTGTAACGTCTTCACGCTTTAACTACTTAACCGATCGTTATGAAATTTTGCACACACATTGCCGAGGGTCTGGAAAAGGACATAGGGTACCTTTTATCCCGAAAAGTGATACCACTCCAGCGGGATAGAAAAGTAACTTTTATACCTACAATGTACGTACTTTTATACCTACGGCCTCATTGTGTGAATGAGCGCGAGCGAAGCTGCGGGTTAATACTAGTAAAATAATATTGCTATTAGGTATAAGAGCCAATGTATTCGGCAATTTACATACAAAAATAAATGGTATGTCAAACGATGCGGTGCAGCGCGGCGCCGCACGCACGCCGGACATGCAACCCGCGAGACGAGGCGGAGAGTGGTGTAGGTACACGCTGAGACGCCGGCGCAGAACTGCATTTTTCCGGTGTGGCGTCGCAACGTCCATGTATCAACCCCTGTGGCATAATCTTCTCTGTGCGAACCCGCACTGCCGCCGCATCGCGCCGTACGCACCGGCGCTTATAAATTTTGAGTCCGGAAAAATGTTTGGTCCACAAAATTTAGCTGGCTAAGCTAGGTAACGTTTGAGAGAAGCCCATAAGTAACGTAGATTTGAGGCTGAAAAAATTTTAATATTCTTTTGTGTAAGTACCGTGTCCTTTGATATGCATTTAGCTTGAGTTATATGCATAACTTTGACATTACGTACATAAACTTCAATTTAATTATTTACCAAGTATATGTAGAACGAATACAAAGAATGTAGAACATAGACTAACCACTGGGTTTAACGCTAACCTTAAATGAGGATAATCTCGGTAAATCACTAGGAAGCCGCTAATCCAGAGGCGTTATTATAAGACTTCTGCCGGCTATGACAATCTGGCCGGTTTAAACAAAAACGACCTAATTGCACCTTTAAGCCGGATTATGCGGCCACTAGCCTTTTGATGCGAGATTCAGACGTAATCAGTTTTACAGCGAGTTGAAATTATAGTGACTTGCATTTTTTACTGCCAGTGCTTTTCATAGTTTCTGAATTTGATAAGCGGTGTCCTTAGAAATTACATTAGCGAACGCTAAGCGATGCGAAAACAACAAACAGCCCATACACATCGAACTGTGTTATGTACTTACAATGGCATGGGACGCGATGGGTCGAGGCGCAAGCGAAGCTAAAGTCATGAGTTTACCTTTGTATTTTTTTGCGTGATTTTTTAATATACCTGTAGGTATACATTGCCCAATGAATGATAACGGCGGTGGCGAATCGTGAGTCACATTCACTTTGGACAGACCAAATCAGATCGTTTCGCGGTCGCTTTATATCTCCTATATACTTGTACAACTTTACCTTATACTTTTTACAATTCATCGATTTATCAATCCTTAGGTACAATATTTACCTCCATACTATTATTTTAGTATCACATAGTAATAAAGTTGTCATAATTTATGCAAAACATGTGTTACTTTGAAACTTTTTAATTTTTTTGTACATTACTTTTTGATGAAAACGTGCAAAAAAGTCTAAATGTACATATATTAATAAATACTAATAACATACATATTTCTGATTATTATTGAGAGGTCTTCTTTTTCGATACAGATATTTAATACCAGACAATCAAAAGGTACTAATTTGTAATAACAGTTTCAACTCACTCAATTCTGCTTGAATTAAATCACAGCAAATTTTCCGATACTTTAAAGGGTTGCAAAATAAACGCTAGAATTTCAAAACTTACCGAGGAGAATTATTTTAAATTTTCAAAGAAAACTATGAAGATTCACAAGATTCTATAAGTTTAAAACTTTCTTTAAAGGTATCAATGAATTTAATAGACTATGCTGATTTCAATAAAAAATATGGTTTCTTTTCAACATTCTATAGAGTAAAGACATTAATGAATATAATTTTTAATATCTAAATTTAAACCAAAATTATGTATTTATTTTTATGACACCAAGATAAGATAACTGTAATGTCTACGTTTTATTTTACATGACCGAAGTAGCAAACAAGCATGCAGTCCACCTAATGATAAGTGGCAACTGCCGCCCATGGACATCTGTAATCAACCCTATTATAAGATCAAGGTCCAACCTGAAGTTGACCACAGATGCGTTGCTACCCCTGAGGACTTGAACACAGCAGTGCTTAACACTGCTGTTATAAGACAGAAATAGGTGTGGAGGTGGTGCCGCCGGAGTCGAACTACATAGAGTTCTACCACCTCCAAATGACCCTTCTTGACCCTTCATGGTAATATCGCATTCTACTCTAACAATTTTATAAGGAACTAGCTGATCCCCGCGGTTTCACCCGCGTTTAAAAATTTAAAAGGAATACATATTTAAAAATTTATGTCATCCTGCTATCCTGCGACGGCGCGCGCATGCGCGTAGAGCGCGCGCTAATGGATTTTTCAAAAATTGAAGTAGCCTATGTTACGCTTTAGGCGATCAGCTATCTTCTAGTGAAAGTCCCGTCAAAATCGGTCCAGCTGTTTAGAAGATTAACTCAGCCAAACAGACAGACAGACAATTTTTTTTTAATTGCATTTTAGTTACAGGTATCGTGTATACTTTCATATGCATTAAGTAAAAAAATGTTATTTGGAAATCATAAACAGACGCTTCAATTTTATTTATTTTTATAGATGTATAGATAGTTATTTCAATTAGCTATCAAATACTGAATTGTATGAAAACTACCTGTAATAGACGTTGGTTCACTTCTGAACGGAGGTGCCAAAAGAGGATTATTAAAAATGGTCTACTTCACCTTGCAATTTTATTCATCCCTTATTTTTTATTCAGTGTCCCACCAAAGAGAGCTAAGAGGGAAAACGAAAAATATCAGTTGAAAATGGAATACGATTTACTGCTATGAGGTTAGTTAAGGTTGAATTTTCATTGTTGAAGAGTCTTCTTTGTTGAGATCTTTATGGTAACAAAAGTAATAGCACCGTCATATAAATGATCACGTTCAGCACTATAAATGTGTTTAATTATATTTTATATGATGATGACGACCCGGATGGCGCAATGGTTAACACGCCGGACCGTTAATCCGAGGGTCCTGGGTTCGATTCCCAGCGAGGCG
>DWPV01002686.1:0-16657 GCA_018251915.1 Urbanus proteus proteus
CGAAATATCGCAATAAAACACATAGAGCATTTGAAAGTGGTAGACACTGACATTCAAATGACATATCAACATGACGGTCTTAGTTCCTATTTTCGCCATTTCACAGAAAAGTTGGTTCATCTGTACGAAACAAGGCAGACCAAATGATAACTGATGGAATATTGATAGTTTTGAATATTTTTTAAGTTATATAATAATTTTAAGTATATAGGCGTAAAACAGGATGTAAGCGATTAATTCACAGATAAATATGATATTTGGCAATAAAAGACTTGAATCCATGGCCGCAAATGAAAAAAAAAAAATTGACAGATTTAACATGTAAAGTGTCACAAACTTATCTTAAAGTCAAAATATTTTGTTTTCATTAATTATTTACAGCGAGCAGTGAGCGTATTTAATATTATCGAAATATCGACTATTGTGAATAATGAAACTGAAGTTAACTTTGTAGACTTAATATTTCTGTATACTGTCATATATTACATATATATGAATTTAAATGTATCACTATTCTCACGAATCACTTGTGCATCATAATAATCACGAGTATCAGCGATACGGCAGTTACGATCATGAAAAACCTTTTGTCTCAATCAATCAAAAGCAAACAGAGTATGGTGGCGGTGGACAACAAACTAATGATATTCCACCAGTTCCAGAATCTCAAATACCACCCAGTGATATAGCAATAGAATCAGCTGCAGAGAAGAAAGTAACGTGTAAGAAAATTAAGAAAGGGCCAGTAGACACATCAAGTTTCAGTGTAGAGGAGAGAGCGGTCGCCGCTGTGTGGATGCATGAGAGGAAGAATACTAAATGCAGCATCAGTCAAGTACCCATCAAATATTCTTTCATCAAATGAGTTTTTTTTGTTTAATAAAATTTATCGTCCTCTGTCGATCTCTGAAAGTCAATACTATATCATTACGGGCGACACATATGACCACGGAATCTTAAAATCACAATTTACCTACTATACTATACATTTCAGTTAGCAAAAATAGGTAATCAAAATACAAGTCTCTAAAAGTTGGCAAAAGAGGTCATCTCAGATAAATATGCCGCCCTAGGCTCCAGCCTACTCAGCTGAGTGGTAAATCCACCACACATTCTGAACTTTAAAAATAAACATAAATTATTAAACTCAAAATAATTATTATAGCTAAACATCCGTTTCAGTCTTGGATTTGAGATATAAAGATTTTTCTGTATGAAGTGAAATATAATGCTTGTAGCATACATAAGTACATTGATGTACCTTGTCTATTTGTAGATTAAGCAAGATTTTCGCCAGCGATTTGGACGTGAGCCTCCTGCGAAAAACACCTTGATAGTGTGGGAACGCAAGTTATTTTCTACTGGAAGTGTCCATGATGCTCCTAGACCTGGCAGACCAATCAAGCGGTATGAATAGTTCCTAGCGTAACACCACAGACATATATTTCAATAGAAAACCAACCATATCAATTTTTCAGTTTAATTTCTGTATAAGAAAATGTCTGATCATAGATAATTTTTAAAACAAACTTACTTGCAGATGAAAGCAAATTAATCCATTACCTTGGACTGATTGAATGAATTCGTACAATTAAATATAAAACAACAAATTATTATTTTGATTTCATTTGGTTGTAGGAAAGCTCATTTTGCCTCCTTTGCTCCATTTTTGGTACGCTAAGTACATGCACAAGAAGGATCTACCTAGATATGTCTGTAGACTACACTATAAAGGCTGGCGCATATTATGACAGGCCACAACGCCACACAAAAATATTTCTATATAATTTTAGTACATTTGGTAATAGCCATCACTCACTATAGACAGGCTGCACTACATTGTCAAACACAAGTAATATACAATGCAATGCACCGGGTTTTGCTGCAGCTATAGTATGTGCCAGACTTTATTCTACTACTAAAAGATTAGTAGATATCATATACAGCGTATTATAATTATGTTACACTTAAAATAGTAATATTTTCCTGATTTATATGGCAATCTTGATGGCTTGTAGTTCCCAAGACTGCAAAATGTAAATGCTATTCACTGTACTAGATGATCCCCACGATTTCACCAGCATTTGAAAAGTAAATCAATAAACATGTCGCGAGAATGACACGGCGTTAAACAAAATAAATGTATCCCATGGGAACCGCACATTTTCTCGGGATAAAAAGTAGCTTATATGTTATTCCAGCCTACTGTCTATGCCTGCACATTTCATCTATAAAATCCATTCAGCCATTCTTAAGTTATAGAGCAGTGTTTCCCAAAGTGGGCGATAACGCCCCCCTGTGGGCGCTGGAAACTTAGAGGGGGGCGCTGAGGGGCTTGGAAAAAAATGGGGGGCGCTGACGATCTTAACTAACTTAACTGACTTTTTAGAGACTCCCTCCCGTCAAAAAAAAGGTCAGAGTAATATGTTATGAGGTTTTTAAGTTATAAAAAATGGGGGGCGCTACAAAATTACTAATCTTCAAAGTGGGCGTTACACGAAAATAGTTTGGGAACCTATGCTTTATTGTGTTACTCTACGTGTTTTTGTGTGTTCGCCTGCTTGCATGTGTGCGTGTTCTTCAGAGTTAGACTTTGAATCTGACAAACTTGACAGTTAGTAATTAAATTACTTTAAAGACATCGAGAAATCACTCTCAAAGAAATAATACCAGAAGTAGGAAGTGAACATCTTTAAAACACGAGATATTGAGGAAGTAGTTGCTCAGTCAGTCCTAGCTTCATTTTCTGCAACACATCTCAAGATTCCAGAGAGAATAGCGGTGTAATCACTATCTAGTAAACGCTTACAAAGGAACAATGAATGCATCACTCCTGTTGATAGTTCTTGTGAGGAGGAACGTCTAACAACGCTTCTTGCACACGAAGCCAAACGCCTTGACCGCGTAAGTGGTGGCGTGTCTCCGAAGCTTGCAGCTTAAGGCCTCGTTTAGCTATTTCTAGGCCGAAATGCTTTTTAAACTATGCAGTAAAATACTTGAGCAAATTCGACCCATTAAAATTTCTGTTAGACGTAGGCCGTAACGTTAAGGCCATAGTCCATCAAGGTACTTAAAAAGCATTGAAAACGTCATACACCTTTGAGATTATTTTCAAAAAGATTTCAGGCGTATAGCGTATCCCGAAGTATACTTTCACAGTCCATAGCTTATGCAAATGATCCAGGCATATCTGTTTATTGATCTGAAAGTAAGGTATTGATCCTTGAAAACGAGGATATTTGATTTTTAGTAGCCGTGTGAGTACTACAAATGATTAGCACTTCCGTAATCACTGTGATGGAAAACATCGTGAGGAAAACAACATGCCTCATCCTTGAATCGTGGAGAATTATTGCCATAACTAGTTTCTTCTTAAGATCATATATAGAAATGGTTTATACATAATTTAAAACAAGACAAATTCTTCAATTTAAGTTGTAAATGCATATTTCATGACTCTTTCAAAACAATAAAATTTGCCGATTAGATAAATATCAAAGATTTCTAAGTAAAAAGTAATGCTAAGTACATAGACTCTAGGTTTACGTAGAATTCTACGGGTCGTAAATTGCAATGTCATGATCCCTAGCTATGTTGCGGCATATTGATTATTTCTAATTATTTCCTCTACACAAAATTCTCATCAATCATAGATAAGATAACCTTGGATATGATGATAGGTTAGGGACGTTCAAAGACAAAATTTGTTAGGAAAAATAAATATTTTTATTTTAGTTTTGACATCAGTATGCTCACGAGGTATTCCAACATCTTATTGCCACTTATAGAGTCAGTGCTCGTTTTTCATTTCCCTGACGAAATATGGGGTCATAATAAAAATTGTGTACCGTGTGGTGTCGGCCTCAAATAGCACCATTCCGTCTCTTCCAGTGGATGTAGCAAGAGGCGATTGAAGTACAAAAATTAGGAGATGGACGGCAGCTTCTTCCTGACATCACCATAACAGGCACATTGTAAATTTGTCAAAAAATCTCATTAGTGCAACCCTACGTTCAGCTATGAACTTCAAAGGGCTAATGGATGGAATATAACATAACTTGTCTAAGTATTCCTTGTACTTGTACCACTAAGATAAGCGTGAACCTTTGCAGCAAGGGATATTCCCCACTGGGCAAAAGATGGTTGCCTGTGCCTTACTAAAATATATTTTAGTAAGGCACCATGTAGACACAGATTGTACAGTTACAAACAATTTAATAAAAACATTTAAAATTATCTAAGTTAAAGTTTAGAAAACCAGCCTAGATTCTGTGTATCAATCCAAATACACCCTGCACACATAATTATAGAGTTGAATATACAGAAATCAAAATCGTACGCTTATCGACAACGTAATCGCTGTATCATTTTAACTGTACCTCCGAGTCGCTGTCAAATTACGATTAACTTTAAACTCTTTTCACCTATTCATAGAGTTTACATTCGTGAATAACTAATCCATAGCCAATTTGAACCATATCTGCGATTTAAGATGATTTTTATGATGTTTGCAATAAGGTTTATTTTAAAAATGTTGGTTCAGAGATAAAATTACATGCGAAATAATGGGAGGCGTCGAATCGGTAACCTGAAACGTGCGTTGAACTCTATGATTCTGTAGTTTTGCAAATTTTCACGATTCTGATAAAAAATAATCAGTTTCAGGTACACATTTATTTCAAGAGATACAATTGCGTTTTATTTTTACTTTTTGTCAAGATTGAAATCTCATGATTGCTGTTTCAAAAAGAAGGCAATGTTTTTGGGCGTGTGCATTATAATAATATTCCGTATTCATTTTGATGGTCGTTAGATTTTTAGTATTTCAGGAGAGTAAATAGTTATTTGATAAGCCAGGAGCTCACTGCAAGAAAACTGGATTGGTAATATTCCTAATCAAGTATTTAGATATGCATAGTTAAGGTAGTTATGCTTCACTATGAGGATGGCCACCGGGGAGGTGTTAGTGCGGTAAAAATCCCACATAACCCGGCGTAGCTCCCAAGACGTGGGGTACCTTTTGAAGGTATCCCCCTCGAAAACAAAAAGGTATGCTTCACTATATTATGAAGAAATCTACTATCTTAAAAGAATATAATGTTAAAGAATAGATATCTTGAATTTCATCCTTACTGGGATTGGTGTTAAGTTTTCCTAATACCTAGAATTACTAATAGATAATCCTTTGCCTAATAGAAGGGGAAGGGGGGGCTGCCAGGTAGATCGCTCGCGCGCAATGTCATTCATTTGTCACCATCGGTCGTCGACCCGGCGATCATATGTTGCTAGGCTATTGAACTACCGTTTATTAGATCACATCCGGTTGTCATTCGTATAGATAGACAATGCTGCCAACAGCACACGCTGACTGATTATTTGACGTAGAGGGATATATCACTGAACTTAATTGTTCGTTGTTAATTGGACCCAAAGGAGAGTCCTATTGATGTTGCAAGTAGGTCTAAGGATTTAAAAAAAATATGGCTAACCTTAAGACTAATGTGGCCAGTTACTTAGCCAGTTAGTTATGATAAATGGCCACTGCCGACCGTGGTGATTTGCCTAGTGGTAAATGGCCACTACCGCCTCTGCGAGTACGTAGCTTGTCAGCTCATTAGCATTCAGTCCACCTAATCATCGACTACTCATAGACGCTCGTCTATCAAAGCAAAATCTTTTTTAGGTGTAATTAGTGGTCTTACTGCCTGTGTGGCTTTTTATAAATTTGAAGCCTACTAACCAGTCTCAGTGACCTGCCAATAGGTCATCAAAATTCGCCGTAAAAGGGTTTATTAATACCGTTTATTTGGTCATCGTGAAATTAATACAAGGAAACTGATTCACGCTACATGGAAGCTATAAAATGTTATCATCAGAATTCCCTAGATTGTACCTACCTATATATCAAATTTTGACAGATAATGCAATGAGGAAAATTGTTTAGGTGATGTTCGATTATTAGGTATTTGGGATATATATGTACACAATATAATTACTACGCTGTTGAGTTTAAACTTATAATATTATTATTTTTTTCTTTAAATATAGACGCTTTCTACACTCATAGCCCTAAAGTAGGACTACTACAGTTTTTCTGTGTCGTGGGTGCTATGGACACGCAAAGACGAATACACAAACACCCAGAACCAGAAAAATCTAAACTCATCACACAGATATTACATGTATGGCCGTGAATCGAACCCGGGACCTACTGCGCGTAAGACCGATATTGTAACCGCTCCGCCACGCGGGTCGTCACACAAACAATATTATTTGATTAACTAATAGTGATATTATTTACACCCGTGAAAGTGCATAAATAAATTGACGTCAGTGAAAATGCTCGCAATAGAAATGGAAACGTAATGACGTCCACAGTACAATTCGTTCACTTATCAATAATTTAACGTTCTTGGAAATCAATACTAAATACTCGAGGAATACTAAGAGGGCAAGGTTGTACAGTACAGTCTAATGATCTAATCTGTACAAATAAATAAAATTGAAGTGTATGTTTCTGTTTTCAAAATAATATTTTTTTACTCAATGGATATGAAAGTATACACTATACCTGTGAAGAAAATGCAATTTAAAAAAATGTCTGTCTGTTTGGCTGAGGTAATCTTCTAAACGGCTAAACCGATTTTGACGGGTCTTTTACTGGAAGATAGCTGAAGGTTTAAGTCGTAACTAAGAAGAAGCTTTAGCGCGCGTGTCACTCTCATGCGGCCCCCGTCGCGAGAGAGGGGGATGACATTTATGTTTAAATATGTATTCTGTGGTACTTTTTAAACGCGGGTGAAACCGCGTGGATCAGCTAGTAGGAAATAAGATGCTCCATGGAATTCGGTTGCCAAATTTTCTGTTTAAAGCAAACCCGGGTATACACAGACCATGTGACTAAATTAAGTTTATATCCAAATAAAAAAAAAACTTTGCAAGTTTCCTGGTCTCATGGTCGTAGTATCCAAATTTCCTACCTTGCGATTTATCTGAGTAGCACTTAGCCAAGCCCTGCATTACTTAGCCAAAAACAGAGTAGTTACACCTTCATACAATCCTACAATCCTACAATCCATTAGCTTTTATATGTCAAAATTAGACACAGGCGTCTTGCATTTGATGCCACTCTAACTGATTCTGTTCTACATTCTGCGGTCGAAGAATGCTCTATTCACATTACCCTAGGCTAAGTTCCCATTTCAAGCTATTTCTACGTTTTCTAGAAGACCGGACACATAATCCTGGTGAAGGTAAATCCTTAGTCCTTTGAGCGATACTATTGAATCTATAGGTTTGTCCTTCAAGCGTAGGCGTGCTACAAAAATAGAAATATCTGTTTATCTTTTAAATCTGACTAAACTAAGTCAGGATGATATTTCTCTTCTTTCATTGTTTTTCTACTTTGTTGATAACCTCCGAGGCAGAGCGTCCACCATATCGGTCTGGCGCGCAGTGAGTGCCGGGTTCGATTCCGGGCCAGACAGATATCTGAATGAGTTTAGATTCCTATTCTGGGTTTTGGGTGTTTGTGTATTCGTCTTTGTGTGTCCATAGCACCCGCTATACAGGAAAAATCCTACTGCGGAACTATGATTGTAGCAAGCGTTTTTTTTATGGATCATCAAAACAAAACTAGGCTCAAAACCTAATATTTTGCAAAGGTTTGTCAAAACGTCTGTACCAGTTCTAGTCGACCTTGTGTGCATCTCATTAACTGGTTTCTGCTAACGGTTCTGTTCGCGTGAATTTCTTAACTGTACGATCTTGTCTACGTCATTGACAATTACCATGGTTTATATCTATAGTATTGTTGTAATTATATCTATAGTATATTGGCGTGGTTTTTTTTTTATTTTTTTTGTCCTAATTTATAATATTTAGTAAGAAGACGCTGAAGACGTTTTCTATACTCTTAGCCCCACAGTAGGATTTTCTCCTATGACGTAGGTGCCATGACACACACAGACGACTATCATCATTCAGATACCTAACTGTCTAGGCGGTGATCGAACCCGGGACCCATAGTGCGGCACGCCGGTACTACGACCGCTCCGCGACGATGTTCGTCAGAAAATAGGAACGCAGGAAGACTTATTATGGACGTATTAATTTCACGATAAAAAAGTCCGGAAGAAAAGTATGTCAAAACATTATAATACGAGATTGCCTGACAACGCAAATGGTAGATATTTAGATTCGCTGAATAAAATTATTTATGTATTCAATTTTTAGTTCGATAAGTTACTTTTTGGATTTTAACGGTTACGGTTTAACGTTATAGATGCGTCGTTAACCCATTACTAACATACCACTAACAGTCACTAGCCAGTACCCCGAGTTTGCTCAATCATGAGATCTCAAGATTTAGAGACCTCGATTTAATCCTACCTAGACCTAGATAACAGATAAACAACAGTTCTCCGATAATCAGAACCGTTAGATACAATTTCATTAAATAACAATCTTCGATTCGACCACATTGCAAACTGTTATCAGATATGATTTGGCAAAGCGGTGTACGTGCACTAACATTAAAAAGAAAACGTAAAAGATATGACTCAAAACGAGATGTGAATCAGTTCGAAAATATACGTTTTGAAGGAAGTAACACATAGACACGCACACACATTCTGAACTTATAGCCCCCACACTAGGATTTGCCTCCTATGGGTGCCATGGACGCAGAGGCGAATGAACAAAACACCCAGACCCAGAACAGGGATCTTAATTCATCATCCAGATATCTGTCTGGTCGGGGATAGACATCAGAACTCATTGCGTGTCAGACCGGTATGGTAACCGCTCCGCCACGCGGGTCGTCAATTTGTCTCCAAATCTCGATCTATAAGAACTATTTCTTATCACGTGATAATAAAAACTAAATTAGCTAGCATACTATGACAGGTCGTGTTCGAACACTGTACGACTCTTATCACATTATCAGTTATCAGATAAGAACAGCTTTGAGTGTCAAAATACGCCAGTGTTATTCACCTTTTTTGTTCAAATTTTGCGTCACTCGGTCAAACTGTGTTTTGCAAGATAACAATGTCTTAATCGAAAAACAAGGAACAAAGAAGTACTTGATTCTAGCTTCTTCCTTCCTCCTTAGCAATTATATCTGTTTATTGCAATAAATTCTTTAGTTTATAATCCTTGACGGAGTATAAAACCGTATATGTATGGACCGTATATGGATGTCTTCAGTTGATTAATTGTTTTTTTTTATATGATCGAAGTAGTAAACGAGTATGCAGTCCACCTGATGATAAGTGGCCACTGCCGCCCATGGACATCTGTAATCAACACGAGATAAGATCAAGGTCCTACCTGAGGTTAACCACAGATGCGTTGCTACCCCTGAGTACTGAGTTGGAACACCTCAGATAGGTTTGACTCCCTTACAACACCCTACAGACCAGAACACAGGAGCGCTGAACACTGATATTATAAGGCAGAAATAGGTATGACGGTAGTGCCACCGGAGTCGTGATAGGTAGAGTACTAGCACCTTTAAAATACCCTCATAGATTCAGAGGTATGGCATTGAAGCTTCAAATAGGATCATAGGCGGATCCTATGATCCTTCTAGAAATCATGGTGCAATTCCACAACGGATATGGAGATAGCTAAGACAGATGGAAAGGGGTTCCACAAAGCTATATTTTTATGTGAGACAATGAGGGCTACGGAAATTCCCTAGCACTCTACTCAATTTGCTTCGTTGGATACATTCAAACAATTCAAACAAAAATTTATCTGTTGTTTTGTATTAAATCACAACACAGCCATATAAATTCCAAATTTAAACACGCACAAACATTATCGATTACACTATCACATGATATAGATACGCGCACTATTCTTATCCTGTTAATTATCATTCACGCTGACACAAAAGGTAATACTGCCGAGGAAATGTATTTGTCAATGCTGTGTTAGTACACTTATTGTGAGAACAAATAACCTTTGTACTGACCTTCTGGGATGGTTCCTGCATTTATTTTAGCACACTGTTCATTGTACTCTCAATTCAGAGGCAATTTTCGTGTGAAATATGAGATATATATCTTTGGATTGGTTTAAGAAGGTGCATGCATTTTTTAGTAAAGAATACAGCTTGTTAATTAAATTACTAAGTGAATACTATTAGTATTTAAATAAAAATTGAAATTAAATAACTAAACACTATATATCACATAGTATACAACAATGTTGCTTTCTGCTGTCTCCCAGTGTATGAACATTAAAACAACCCAAAGAATCTTGATGGTTCAAGATGGTGGTGTGTGATTCAAGAGGAGGGTTAAATGCAATTTAATGCGTGCAAAGCCACGGCAAAAGCTAGTTTAAAATAAAATAAAATTTCCAGCTTTCTTGCAATGAAACCCGTTCAAGTAGTCTTAAATGTATACTTAAGTGCAGCCTGATACTGAGAACAATTGAAGTAATATCATAACTTCTTATAAGAAAAATAGGCATTTAACGTATAAGAAAATACAAACCCCATCTAGCTTAATCTCCTTAGATAAAAGAGATGTGTATAGTAACAAAGTGAGTCTTACACCATTAAGTAGTTAAACAAAGCATTCTATAATTGTATGATAAATAAATGATAATGTTTAACAACTATTTGCATTACACGCTTACTACACAACAGGTATGTATTATTATATGTTCCATTTATATGAAAGATAAGAAATCTTCTATACCTGACTATATTGGACTAAACGTCTAGTATTGTGAATCCTGAAGACGTTGATCTGATTTGAATTGTATGTGAACACAAATAGATTAGGTATTTGTTGAATTTATTGGACCAAGGAAGTACCCCTGCTAACACTAAATATATCTATACAAATATCTATAAAATTGTAGTGTCTGTTTGTGATTTCAAAAAATTATAACTCTTTACTCAATGCATATGGACACAATACCTATAACAAAAATGCAATATTTTTGTCGGTCTGTTTGGCTGAAGTAATCTTCGAAAACCTTTCGACGACCCCCATGGCGGAGCGTTACCATACCTGTTCCATTCCATTCGGATATCTGAATGAAGTTAGATCTCTGGATCTGGGTGTTTGTGTATTCATTTAGGTGGGGCCATGACACCCATGATACAGGAGAAAATCCTACTTTGAGGTTATGGGTGTATTTATTTATTTACATTTGAATTCTTGTCAGTTTCGAAAACTCTTTAATGGTGTCTCGTCGTACATGGTAAATTTATTGAGGCCACTATTTGGGTTCTTGGTTCCTTGAATGTGAAATTATTGGAACCACAGTGTGGTTTGCCAGCTTCCAATATGCTAAAACGTTTGGTAAATAATTACACTTAAAAGTACATTGTACTAAATTTTCATAAAATAATTTTAGTGTAATAAAAAGTAAGTATAAATCTACTAGGATTTTTTAATAATATTTGATGGCGCAGATTTGTGATGATGTTATTAAATTTACCCTGTACAATTCTAAAATAATAATCATAACCAGTTCACATGAGGAAATAATAAATTTAATAATCATAATAATTAATTAGCCTTTTTAGGGTCCTGTATCGTTTCATACATAAACAGTAATAAATTTGGTACAAAAAACAGAACCACCATTTGTCCGTCTGTCAGTCCGCCTGTTACACTATCCCTTGAACCTCAATATTTCTATGTTAGCTATAACAACACATAATAAAAATAAAATGAAAGTTAATAATAAAAGGGAGTCTCTATAGAAGAAACTGGAACATTTTGAGGTTTATCTCTTGAACCATAATAGCAAAACAGTACAAAGTAACTGATTTTCAAAGTGGGTGATAGACGAAAAAGTTTGGAAACCTCTGATCTATACTGTTCCATTAGAAAATTTAATTATAATGCCCGTCACAAATATATCACAAACTAGAACTTTTTTTCTACTTTTCTACGGTTCGTCAAGATCCTCTGTAATAAGATTTAAAGAAAAAGATATTTGGTACAGCGAAAGTAATAGAAATTAATTAATGATAACCATTGAACCTAATATGGTGTATGACTAATGATTCTGTTTAAAAAAAGTAGCACAAACATTCCACATTATTTTAAATACCCACAGTACCTCATGGTTTTTTATATCCCTTAATTAAATACATTTTAGCTCTATCACTCTTACACATTTGTTGTTGAACGACTCATTACTGAAGTTTGTTTATGATAAGGATTGTGGTTCATTAATAATCCAACTGTAAGATACCCCATAAGAACGTCAATATAAGAAATCTAACCTTAGAATAGTTTTTGAAATGATCAGGTAACACAAAAGAAAGTAAAAGGGGAACTACTCACACACTGGATAACGGAGAGGCAACACTTGTTTCGTGGAAAACAATAGGAAAACTATAGCCGATGAATAATACAAGTCACCGGCCGATTTGCGATAGCGATATCGAAGCCTGATAACTATATCATATCTTTGAATTCTTTCGACGATTCTCGTCTCAAATACAACTACCGTTCGGAATACACAAATAAACATGCCAAGTGGATCAAACGAGGAATCTTATCCCGATTATCAGTGGTATAGTAAGACCTCAAAACTTATTGTAACCTTTAAAAATTACGACACATTACCATACTACAGGTGAAGGTCCACCGACTATCGAGAAACTGTGTCTCGGTCGAATTACTGAACAGAAAACGGTGACAAGAAATATTTATGCAACAAAACTTACCAAATAGGTATGTTGGGCCTCGTAAAATTTAGTTCCCGTCTATCTAACTTTTCAACCTAAGCATACACTACACATTATATTGTTATCACGTTCCACAACACTATGTCACTTAAATTTACTGTATAATTTTGTACAATTCCAGTCTAAACAAAACACTTTTTGACGAATTGACAAAAATTGCCTCATTCATGACAAATCAACATGTCCTCCAACGGCACATCCGGTCAACTGCAGTATTGTTTACAGTTGGAAACACTAATAAAGAGATCTTTAAAAAAATTATATATTATTTAAATTAAAATACATTAATTGTGTAAACAGAAAATATACAGAAGATGCATTATATGTTTAGATAATAATTACACGATTATTATGCAGGTCATTTTATTAGAATTTGTTTCTTGAACTTTGCTTTACTTTTTTTAAGCTTACTGAACGTCACGCGATTTCACAAGCACAGATAATTATATTTCTTAATAGATCTGTACTTCAGCTGTATTTCATTATCATGAATAAAAATATTATTGCTAATTCATATACATAATATTCGTTGTTCTTATTTTTTCCTAGAATAATCTTGCATGATAGGTATTTATATTATGGGATTGTTTATAAACTGGCAATACTTACTAGCTTAGTTGCTTAAAATTGTTTCGCAGTCTGTGGTGGTAAAACATAGAGTTATTACACTTAGAGAATGGAAGCCAGCCTAAAATGTGTCCATTGAGAAAAAGTAAAGGAAAATTAGGCTACCTTATCTAATATAGTGATTAAACAATGATAAGTACTTATAGGTTTCTCATTTTTTCTCTTGAGGAAACTCTAACCAGTTAGACATACTGAGAGGCCTGTCTACGGCTTTCCTACTCTTAGTATAATAACTCTATGATATAAAAGCGCGGAGAAATGATTTGACTGATTTGACAACTGACTTTGATAATAGAATGGAGTATGGATGGAGAGAAGTCGAATTTCAAACGGTCGTCAAGTTTTATTTAGTGATATTTTCTAAATAAGTAAAGTTTTGTGAAGAATAAATATGAATACCTCTACATTTTCGTCTAATACACCTTCTACTGACACGGCAAAGAATAATAGTAGAGTTAAAACCTTTGTAGGTATTTGTTTTTAGTGAAGTAGAGGTTATGTTTTTCGGTTTGTAATTTATTAAGTTCTTTTCAGGTTTTACCAGATAAATGTTTTGAAAAACGTGTCGCCTGCACGTGGAGACGCGGCAATAAGTTCACTATATATCCTCGTAGTCAAACCGTGGGTAAAAATGAGACAGTGTCGTTAGAGGACAGCATTCTGAATATCCGCCAAGAAATCTTGTTATTTACCCCAATTCTTCGTAAACTAGTCAACGAGTCCAATGGGACATTTGTGTCCTTACAAAAAGCGGCCGACACTGCCAAGAACACGGACAATCAGGTGGAATTTTTGAAACTTTCGCGACAGTACCGTTCGATCATTCGTGTTTGCATTGAAAGTCTGCAAGAAGCGGCCGAAAAAGAAACAGATGGCTTACAAAAGAACGCCTTGCTCTCGCACGTGACCATATTCTATTCGATCGAGTGTATTTGGCATCTTTGTGAAATTTTGTACATAGACAACATTCCTGGGGAGGTGGTATTGCCGTTTCTGTTAGAATGGGTGCGGTTTCACTTCCCGTGTCACGAGCAGTCCGCCGCGCAGATCCTAGAGGCGTGCGAGCGCGGCTCGGAGGACCACCCGCAGTACTGGGACACTGTCATAGGCATGGTGGTGCAAGGGAGGGTGGATGTGGCCAGGGCACTACTCAAACTGCACACCTCTACAGATACAAATGAGTTCAAACTGGTTGACAATTCATTGAGAAGCATGCCAGTTTATAGTGTAAGTTTCTTGGTTGATAAATATATTTTTTTAAATAAGGAAGCACCATGAACAATTTAATTTTATAATCTATATTGTATAGTCTACTTCAACTATAAATTTAGCTCAAATTTACATCAATTTACATGTTTTAATGTTGAATTGATACACCAGTAGCAGTTGTTGAATATGTTAATAATTGATTACAGTAAAATTTGCAACCACACTTTCAACTTTATTATGGCGCATTAACTGTATATAATCCCAGCTTTTTCTTCACCCAAGGAGCAGCCCCAGCCCCACAAGGGCATGTCTAAAATACATTAGAATTGATAAACGGCGCCAAATGTATGTGCACAGTGGACTAATTGCGTGACTCAGCTATTGATTTAATATGTACAATAATTAATTTTGCAGATATATGGAGGTATTTCCACCGGGGAGTTTACAATATCATGGAAGCATTGGCAGGCAGAATGCAGGTCTAAGTTGACCAGTCGTGTACTAGCTCAACAACCACAGCTGGAGTTGATTATGAGAGTGAGTTATCAGTTATATTAATTACCTGTCAATTTATATTTCTTTTAGAAAGCATGTGGTAAAAAGCATAATTTTGGATATGGTTCTGTTTTCAAAATTCTAAATGAAAAAAAGCAGATATTTTTTGGATTTACATTGTTTCTTCTTAGTTTGCTTTGTGACATAGTTAATTGATCTTAAAAAAATGTTAAAGTCCTTTTGCCTCTTTTTCTCCATAATAAAATACTTTGCAAAAATAGTGGTAGCTTAATGATGTTATATAGAAACACACATTAGGTCCATTAAATTAATTCAGAGTATTAAGAAATAACAATTATATTACAGCTCATGATCGGAGAGTATTCAGCCTTTGAATCAATCAGACCGAAGTACAGTTCCTGGTTCGACATCCTCGGTGGCTGGGTGCTGTTCACGGTGCCCTGGGCTAAGAGGCGAGAGCTTGCCGATGCGGCATCCGCTTGTGCGGGCCTGGGGACTCCCAGCCGGACCCATCTGGATGTGGTTATACGGGCATTGCTGGAAGGGGATTTGCATCAGGTAACATAGTTAAATTGTTTAAAGTATATGAATATATAAGAAAAATATCTAATGATAGGCTCGACAAAAGTATACTATTTTGCTTGGATTTGTTTTCATGTAAATCAGGATTTTTTATTTGGTTTAAAATATTGATTTTAGTTAAGCAACTTAGAGCTGATAGTTCTATGGCACAAACAATGATAAAAGAATAACCATAATTTTATTGTATTTTAATGTATTCTTCATATTGTTTCAGTCAAAGCCAGCACTTAATTTCTTTCTGTAGTATATTTTGTATTATATTAATTAAAGCATAGTTAACTTTATGTTACAATTTTGTATTCCAGATGATTCATGAAATCCAGCAGATATCAGACAATGGCTGGTTCACCACTCATCTCACAGACATGTTGTTCCACTGTGGCAAGCTGCAGATATTAGACAAACACCACACTGAGTGAGTTTTATGGGTATTTTTGTCTTGATTGACGTTTAAATAAACCATGTAATATGTAAAAACCCTATGAATATTTTCTACATCAAATCACATGTAAAGTGTACAACATGTGTGTACAACACAACACACATGTGTGTGTACAACACACATG
This sequence comes from Urbanus proteus proteus, assembly GCA_018251915.1. Classification (NCBI taxonomy): domain Eukaryota; kingdom Metazoa; phylum Arthropoda; class Insecta; order Lepidoptera; family Hesperiidae; genus Urbanus; species Urbanus proteus. The sequence goes on from DWPV01002686.1 coordinate 16,231, forward strand.
TAAAGTGGCGATAGATTGATTATTGACAATTAAAAAAATCTATAACTCGGTACCTGTTGTAAATTGATTTGTATCTTCGATAATAACATTTAATTCCAAATAATATTTCCATACAAATAAATATTCCATAATAATATTTCCATTTTAAAGATATAAAAATTAAAACATTTTATCAAACATTGCTTTTCAGTGTAACCAAAACCCTCAGAGACAGTCTGATCCTAGAGTATGGGTGTTTACTTATGGAGCACAATTCTCTCTGGTCAGTGGGATTGTCTTACCTGGCGTCCTGTCCGCCGGAGGGGCTGATACGAGCCGAGTTGATTTTGGAGAGGATGCCGATAAAGACGGAGGCTAAGGCAATGAGGGTGATTGCTGAGGCTAAGAAGTATGGCCTGTTAGGTGTTGGTATGTTGCTTTTTGTTTT
>DWPV01002687.1:0-16656 GCA_018251915.1 Urbanus proteus proteus
CTGACTTCCCCTATCGCATTTTGACATTGACATTTGTTTGTTTACATTTTGGACACCTAATTATAAATCGGACTATATGTAATAGTTTGAAAATATTGTATAGTGAAAACACTATTCAATAATTTCTAACTTATCCTTTAGATATGGCATCACACGTCAAAAAATTCAATAGAAACAGCGACGTACACTGCTACACGACCGGTCATGTCCACAGTCAGTAACCGTAGGCGATAATAGTCGATATAAACAGTCGCTCGTATATTAGCTCCTTTATTCGGTAATTTACTGCAGTAATTCATAGTTTTCATGTAAAGTAGTAGTATGTAAGTAGTAGTAATTGAGCTTCTTAAAAAACTTTTGACGTCACTTCCATCGCACTAACTCCTATTGTACCTACACAAACACGCTATGTTTACGTCAAACTGTCTTGGGCTGGAGATTCAGGTTTTAAATTAGCGCGGACTGTTGGGGGAGTGAGGTCCTAACCTACCTAGGTCACGCCACGAGCCCTAAACTGCTGAGGTTAATTCTTATCGCTTTAAAAGTCGACTCACTATGGTTTTGACGTGGTGAAATCCTGATATTGATAATCACAAACTTACTGCCTCCATACAATCTTATAAATTTTCTATATATTTTAGAAAGTCAGCATGATATTAATTAATATTTTATATTAGACCATAATTTAACAAACTTAGTATTAACGAGTGTAATTTAAAAAATATATTAAAATTCAGATGTCCTACTGGCGGAGAGAGGACACGTGTCTACGGTTTACAAGACTTCCAAAGTTAAACGAAAATAAATCTATCCATTTGATACGCATGCAACACAATACCAACGGTATTCTCAAATGTTATTGCGGATGGGCCAAAGAAAGCAACTCACCATCAGATGGACTGCTATTAAAAAAAAACATTAATTTCTCCTGCAAACTGATGGGTAATGACTTAACGTATCCTCCGAAGCACGAAGACTAACGGTCACCCATCCAACTACCGGTCGCCCACATTATTCAATATTGTAGATCGATTACCATCGACACAAGCCGTGGAGCTATGCACGCTTGAGCCGTGTTCAAGACAAGGCTCTTTTGCATTTTAACGCAGCTCTTTGGCATAACTTTATCTCGTGGCATGCTTGATGCACGGATTGTTTCCTAAAACAGGGAAAGTCCTGAAGCATACTTTGATGTTAGTTACCATACTTATATATTGGTTGATTGCATTTGGTTATAAGAAAAGAAGATTTTTTTACGGAGAAATATATAGGTATAGGTATTTGTAGTACAAAAAGAGATACAGATTATTTCTGTCTTATAACAACAGTGTTAAGTCTGCTGTGATCTGGTCTGAAGGGTGTGGTAAGGAAGACATACTTATCCGAGGCGTTCCAACAATCTGCGTCAACCTCAGATAGGTCCTTGATCTTATTTGGGATTGGTTGCAGATGTCCATGAACATCAGTGGCCACTTACCATTACCATAAAATAGAATTAAAATAATTATAATTACGTTATGTACTATGATGTGAAAGTTCCTACTACACAAAAATTCGCTTACAGATAAACTTGAATAAGAATTAAGGATAACAATACAGAATTATTTTGTACCAATGAAATCGATGTGGAGTAACCACTTAATAAATAGGAAGGTACCTCAGATAAATTTTATCTGAGGAAAATACTTAAAATGTACTTTCCATGCTAAAGAAGTCAAGAACGGAACCTATCAATTTTAATAAACAGAACCTTACTATAATTTGTCTAGGTCATGGCCTTAGAACTAACTTGAGTTCTAATAACCGGATTCAGTAACAGCGGTGTTTAGTAATTTAGTCTGTCAGATATTAATTGCAACAAATTATGATAACAATCGGTATGATTTTATTCTCAGATAGCGTATAAATACCTAGGTTATATAAAGATAGGTTACTTTATATTGATTATATTCAAATACACCGTAAATTGCACCTATAATAATTTGTTTGGAATATTTTTTCTTATTCACTGTACATAACAAAACTGTTTGAAATTCATTAAAATGAATTGTCATTTTGATTAATTCATTGAAATTAAAATTAATTTAATTCTAAATATTCCAGTGGACCAGATAAATTCAATTCAATTCAAAAGCAAAAATTAAATATAAAATCGAAAAATATTTATTATCATACACGTTACTATGACTTACTATAACTTGAATTATTTTGTAGGTACATCTTTCAAACCACTTTATATATTTTTTTCTATGAAACTTTCATCAACAAGTCTCACTTTACGGTCCTCTAATTACTCCCTTACCTAGGCAGGTCGGCGCGATCCTTATCAAGTTTCTGTCACTCGGCGTACAATCGAGGAGTTAATTACGACGGCTCCCGGAGGAAGGGTACATATTGGGGGGTTATGACCAATTATAAAGTTTGCACTACCACAACCACTTTACTCAGACCTCTTGCAATGGCTAAAACCTATAACTGTAGATCCAAAGTAACCAACGCCGGAGGTCTAACAATATGGTCGCTCAGTTACCCTCTGTTTGTGTTGGCGTAAACCAGATCTGAAAGTTTGTCCTAAACAGTGTCTGCCTCCTGTTTGCATTTTGTTGCGTTGGGAAAGCCTGTTTTATAATTTTCCGCGTTAATACATTTTGCATGTCTCCCCAATGTTTTGTTTTGGGGACCGAATTTATTAACATCTTTGTATATAGAACACACGGTTCCGACAATATTAAATTTCTAAGGGATAAATTTAAATAGGTTTTTTCGGAAAAGAAATTAAATGACATTATTTTAAATGTTTTCTGATTGGAAAAGTGTGGTAAGGGAGACATATTTTTTCGAGTCTATTCAACATAGTCCTCAGGGATAGCAACGCTTCTGACTACCTCAGGTTGATTGAGGTCCAAGGGATGACCAGTGCCTATGAATATTTTTACATTACTCGTATATTAATTTATATGCCAGATGCATACTTAGGTAAAAGGAAGACATATTAAGAATATATTACAACTTATTTAGACAGATAGGTGCGTATCCGCATCAGGAGATACAATCCAATCTGAAGTAATTACAGATGTCCATTGGTAGCAATGGTAAGTTACTGTTATGTGAATTACATGCAACGACCAAGTACACGTAGGTTACACCGCCACGTTCATGCATTCTGTATAAAAGGTATAGTTGTCACCTACATTTGAGCCGATTATCTTAGCCTTGATTTACTTCAGATATATCACGAATGAAGTTACTTACTAGCGGCAGTGATTTGTCGTGAGTGGTCATTTTTTTATTAAAAATGCTTCCTTGTTACTTCAGTATTAGAAAAACATATTTAAAATTTATATAATGGCTTCATGATGATCATTGTGCTTAATACGTCGTATTCGAGTATAAATTAGACAGATATAGTTTATATAATTATTTCGAAACACTACGCCGTAATGCGAAGACAAGTAAACGAAAACATTATTATTCTAATTAAGTTGTATGGTGAAATTAATTCTAAAGCTCGTCGCTTAACTCAAGGCAGTTGCCTAAACGATGTCGTTGGTTTAGATCAGCGGTGCTCAAACCAACTAAATAGATTAGATATTTATTAATAAGTTGGCTGGTTAAACTGAAAAGGGAAAACAAGTAGGTACAAAGATTGGTGTTGCACAAAGTATGTGTTCTATAAATTTTGTTACAAGCATGTCGGCTTGTAATAAAATTACAGAAAAAAACCGCGGATACTCCTATAGTTGGTAAGAAATTAAAAATATAAGTTAAGCGTTCTAAGTTTGAATAAGTGCTTTATAATAAAGTTAAACGTTACTAAAAGCACTGGTAATCTACTTAGTTGGAAACTCCTATTTACAAACAAAAATAGGTTATCAGTGCTTTTCTGTGGGGGTCCCGAATCAAAACATCGTCAGGAATCCTACTCGCATAAGATTCTTTAAAAAAATACAGACCGACATACAACAGAGGCTTAGTAATAGGGTTCCGTTTTTATACTTTGGGTACGAGCCCTAAAAAGTTTTCTTGAGGAAGTAAACTCTATCCATCCGCATTTGGCTTAGTGCTATAAGGTATGACCTAAAGCTCTATATAAAAGTAGACTCATTGCCAGCATCGAAACAATAATGGGTTGACGACAATCACCAAAAACTGGAACACCGGCAAACTTTGGATATCGCTGGTTAAGACGGGAAAAGCCTTCCGTGTATTTCGTTGCACGTGAATCAACCGTGATTTCGTTTCACATACAACATCGTAAATTAAGCCTTTAATTACATTTGCAAAGTCTAAATTAAATACCGCATGTATAAACATTCGGCGGAAATGGAGAGGCCGGGAGATGTGAATTCGATTAAGGTGATTAAAGGGAAATGTAATTTGGTAAGGTAATGGTGGTAGTTAAAGGTAAAAGTGGCTTTTAGATGGTTGAATCAGGTGTTATCGTAAGGATGATTAGTAATATGAAATTCGGCCACTATCGTAGAGATCTGGATTCGTATTCCAGGTTGGAATTTTTAATTTTCATTAGCTTATTTATTGACTTTTATTTTTTGTCTGGCTTAAGGGTGTGCTAAAAGATACACATTTCTCTACTAGTGCTTAGAAATAACAACGTACCTATGTTCATTTCAGCTAAAATTCTAATAATACTTTGCCAGAGATAGAACCCGGAACCTATGCATGTCAGATCATAAAATACAGTGACTACCACCGCTACAGTTATTACTCGCAAGCACTCTTGTAAGCGGTGATAGCCTAATGGTTGAATCTTGGCCTCCGAGGGGTCCGAGGTTCAAGTCCCAGGCACGCACCTCTGATTTATGTGCGTAGTTAATCCTTAATTAAAAGATTAATTATCACTTGCTTTAACGGCGAAGGAAAACATCGTGAGGCAACCTGCACACTTGGACAGCACTTCGCACTTGGCCAGTGCTAGACTAAGGCCTAAATCTCTCTCACTGAGAGAAGACCCGTGCCCAGCAGTGGGACAATAATGGGTTGACGACGATTCTTGTAAGCGGTTATGTTTATTTGCCTTTATTAAAAAGCAATCAAAATAAAAGAAAATGTCTGGTTCTATGAAACAATAACAACAATATATTAACTATATTTCTCATTACCGCGTGTCAAGTGAGGTACCAAGACATCATAATATCCGAAGCGATTTAATAATGGCAATATTAATAAAGTTTCGTCTTCCTCAAGTGGTTTATTATTGTCTGCCGCATCCTTCGCTAACTTTAAGGTATTCAAACAATACTGGCTCCTTCGCATTATTAGTTGTACTGTTTACTGAGCGTTCGGAGCTTGAGTAAGACTCTTTATAGTTTTTCCCCTCTTGTAAGGTCGTCATAGTAACATCACTCAAATAAACTTAATATTATGCTGCAACGAATAAGTCGATATTACAAGCGGTAAATATGAGATGAATAACTTTGTTAGTTCGTAGTTAGTAGAAATAATTGCTGGGAAATTAAAGTCTCAGTAGTTCAACGGTTGAACTAGTCAGTTTAATTAATTACATGTAATACAACGGTAGAGTAGTACCTACTGGTACACACTATATGTCTATATAAAGTAGACCAAACTTATATAATCTTTTCAGTAATATTTTTTACCATGTCTTTAAATTATTAATTTCGTTCCAATGCTTTTGCTTGGTCCCTCAAATTACACTCAAAAGTGAAGACCACATCTAGTCTCTATTTAAGGACATGGTTCCATGAAGCTTCCACCCAAATAAACCTGGGAGAGAACCCCGTAAATTCAGCTTACACTTGATGTAATGTACATGCGAATCAATTCATTGCGACGGCCGTACGTGCCCGATTAATAGTTGCACGTTTCGGTAAACGCTGCAGTCGGACTGCTCGCAGTTTGTCGATTTGATGGCCACCCTGTTAGGACCTTGCGATATATGGTAGTGAGTCTGAATCGATATTTGATCCTCATGTAATTAAGGTAATTCGTGGTTCAACTCGGGCTATGATTCAGCTATTTCTGCCTTAAACTTAGTTTTAAAATTTTCTTTACAAGAGGCTAAGATGGTCCAAAAAAAGGTAAACTTATCCAGTTTTGCTCCTAATAACTCGGTTGATCATCATGTCGCCAAATTCGTTGGACAATGGTGTTGTGATGTTCCAGGTTCGACTCCAGCCCTATTGGCCGGGGTAAATCATCCTTCATGAATTGAATGAATTTTATCAAGTGGTTATGTTTTTGTATTTAACTTTGTGTATGGCTATAATACCCAGCTCACAGCACAGAATCGTAATATGGATTTGTGAAATTGGTAAGTAGATAGCGTCTACACACTCAGGTATCCCTAATACCGACCATAATTTTCTTAAGCTTCCACACGTACCCGTGCAAAGCCGAGCCAAGTCGCTAGTAATATACCTAAATTTCAGTTTAGTTTCAAACTTGTAACTTTGAACATTCTAACAACACTCCCATAATCTTTAATACAACATACATAATGCCCAACTACTGCAGTTGCAGTTCGAGTTAATTCTAAGTTATTGGATCTAAGTTTAAGGTCTCATAATCCGAAATTAGACGGTAAACCGACCGCGACTTGGGACACCAACAAAGTGCGATTTGAGACCATGTTTGTATTGCAGAAAGACATTTACATGTCAAGATTTATGGACTATCAAGAGAATAAGTTCTCCTTGTTCATTTTCATAATGATTAACCATTATTTGATAAAGACCTATTGTGCTAATAAGTTGTTTGTATAAATTGACGTTAGTGTCAGTTACACTTATTGAAAAAATATTTATTATGGTGGTCATATGCTTTCATATTATTAGAAGTTCAACCATTGCCGCTTCGAAGTGTTCTATAATTAAAATAAAACAAGATGAAATACAAAAAAATTGTAATTGTGTGCCAAAATGAGACAAACTGGAGAAGATCTCACTAACTAATAAAAAATCATCGATCTACGATTACGACTTACTACTATTATTACGACCAAGAGATCGCATCGTAGTCACTAAAAACACTTTTCTCAACCGTTTACGTTCAGAATATGCACTTACAAATTATAAGTCGCAAGCAGTAATCGTAGTAGCGGACAATAAATTCCTAACCTTCGGTATTCAGTTTCAAAGGCGGAACGTGAGCACTCATTACCATGGGAGCTTGGCTTTCAAAGACCTGCAGTAAGTGTCCCAGTCTCTAGGGTTTGAATCAACGGTCTTAATGCATTTTTGAGGTTGTTTAATGAGCGTGCGATGCTTGCTCGTGAGTTACGTGTCAGTGCTTCCTTGTATGTTTAGTAATAGGATTAAGCACAGAAAAGGGAAAGAAGATAGAAGGGGCATATGCCGATTAGTATGGAAACCGCTGTAGCCAAAACAACACAGAAATCAGTCATCGTATTCTTACCACAATGAAACCTGCATATTTATTGTTTGCCTGTTGTCAACATCGACAGTCGTGACAACCATGTCTATACAACCAATTATATGCCATCTGTACAATCGAATACATGGTAATACATAAGATTTTGTGTGGACTATTAACAATGTGACAATAACGCACAGAACATTTTTGAAAAATGATTGAGTCGCTTAACCAACATGATATATTGGACATTATCTCAAAGTATCTGAGTACTTTCAGATAGTCGACTATATTATTGACTATATTATCATACCGGCAGTCGTGTCGATCCGTCTACATAACATTTTCTGCTGTCTCTTTCTTTCATGGGATTAAGTATGCCGGTATGTATTTATTTTACGAAAGGTATATTTTTATGATGTGTACAAAAGATGCAGTATATCTGTAGGTTAATGACTGCTGATCATCAATATCTGTAATCAACCCCAAATAAGATTCGATCGGCCAAACCTAATATCGGCTACAGTTGCATTACTATTCTTGAGGGTATATAGCTTTCTCTCTCCATACCAGAAAATACTTAATAATGCTGTTATTTAAAAGAACACTGTGTCGCATATGCATCTCCGATAATTACCCGCGAAGAGTTTTCACACCTTCTATTATAAAGGGTCGATTACAAAAGGTTTTATATGTTCTACGTACAATAATTTGAAAATGTTTTCAATATATGATATAACGTTTCGTTATTTCATGTAATATACACGAGTACTTTTGCCAGAATTTGGCATGCACTTTCGTGTTTTCGATGTTCTTGAAAAGTTCGATGTTCGAAGTTTTCGTAAAATGTATGTCAAGTCTACACAAGCCGTTCTTGCTCAGGGCCAACAAAGACCATTAAAAGGTCGTTAATTATACTGCTAATACAAATTTTAAATAACCCAGTACTACAGATTAAAATTCAAAACGTTTGTCATCAACCGATAGTCCACGCTGTGTCTGTCCGAGAGATTTCCCCAGAGACCTCATTGGTAGTAAATAATACTGTCCCTATCGAGCAAGGAATTGTTTCCAAAATCATAACTTTCCCGGCAACAATGTTTATAATTATGCACCAATGAAATATGAATTCTAAAAATTTGAAATATTTATTTTAATTTCGTCTGAGATGACCTTTACGGTAAAAAAGATATATTGGGGAAGAAGCGACAAACTCTCATGTTTTGGTAACGTCATTATTATTATAGTTAGATTAATCATTATGAATTTTGCTTAACTTTTTTGCAATATTTTCCTGTCACGCTGTATATAATATTTAAAATAGTTGATTTGCATGTTGCTATTTAAACCGCTTGATGACGACTTTTACCCAAAGACAGATTTCACAGCGAATGAAATATGTACTTAATATTTGTATCATCGCGCCTTAAACCATAAATGTACTTAGACTTATGCACATCAACCATACTTTCATAAATATTGCTAAATAAGAAAAACTCTTAAATTATGTTGTTATTGGTATTAACATACATACAATGAATACTTACTTCTATTTCATATTACTTCTTTTCATATCAATTCTCTTTATTACTAGTACTGTCTGACGTCATCCGTCATATTCACCGTATCAATGGACACGCGGCGAAACTTCAGACCAGCGGTACCCTATTTTAATTGATCGTATTTTACCTACTTCCGAACTAGTTATGGTGTTGCCAGTTAACAGAGGTGGGCCATAATTAACCTGCGGCTGAAACGGGGCTTTATGGCGACACTGCGACGCATTTCACGAATATTTGCGGTGCAATGAATTACAAATGTGTCCGTCATTCATTGCGGTTTGGGATAGAGAAATTCTAAAATGATACGATAATTTAATTAGGTACAATACGTTATGTGAAGGTATGTTAACGCGGGTATGCGCTTTATTAAGATCCTTGGAGCAACATCTGTAGCTAAAATCTCGTAGAAAGGCAAGGGACCTTGATCTTATCTGGGGTTGATTACAGATGTTCATAAGCGGCAGTGTTCTCTTACCATCAGGTGGACTGTATTCTCGTTTGCTATACGCTCTGAGCTACGATCATATAAAATGTATACTATTGTTTCTAAATATGTATTAGAACTGTATATAAACCCCTGTACTATAAGTGTATAGACGCCGACGTCCAAAGTTACTTATATAAGTACGTGTATGCTTATATGCTTCCTCGGGCATGCTTAATCTTGGTTATATACATTAACATGTTATAGTTCCGCTGTTCCGAGTACATCCTTGTTAACAAGTAGCCGTTAGCGTTACGTTACAAGGGGATGTAACATTCTAGAAGTTCAAACAACTCTCGGCTACGTAACTTTATCATACATTTTGTATATTCCATTACAAGTATATCAGGTTCTTAGCAGGTTATCACGTTCTTTGGTCTGACATGTGTTAGTTTATCAGTAGTTAAACTTGTAAACTTGAGAATTGTCAACGTAACAACCCATGTATCACCGCATTCAGGAAAATTTGAAAAAATGGCTATTTAGAGGCTTAATTTCAAACCATTAAGCTATTACACTTTATTGTATGGTACAGTACTGACGTAGAAATTATGTATCACACAAATAATTTTCATATCTCATTCATGCCTCCAATAATGAGAAGTGACCTGTACGCAGAAGTGGAACATAATTCTAACTCCATTTAATTATAATTAATATCCACTTAATGTATTCGTATCATGTAATATTTCCATTCACAGAATTCGCAATAATTCCATTTCCATGCCAAACTCAGCCAATACCGTTAATACGAAACTTAGGTAAAACGAAAATAGCTGCGGGCGCGATAAGTTATCTGCGTTAATTATTGCTTGCAATAATACTAAACGGCTAACTTTACCGTTTCAGAGAACTAGCCTGTTTATTAGAATGTTTGTGCTGAAAACGAACGCAAAAAATCCTTACACGAGCGGGCGGTTCGGTGAACTTCCAATTATACTCAGACCAAAAAGTACATATTTAGACACCGCCACATAGGACATACATTGATGAATATATGCATTGATTAATATACGAACACGTCAGAACTAGTAACTAGTACTACTACAAGAACTAGTAGTAAATTCACTAAGAAATGTCTTTCAAGTAGAAAAGTATTACACCACGTTGTAGAAAAAGTATAATGCGACCGGGAATGCGTAGGTTAGGTTAAGTTACAATGAGGCGACGATTTCAGTTTTTAGGGATAACAACTTCAGATAAAACCTCTGTTCTATAAGGAGTTGGATGCAGATGTCAATGGGTGGCAGCAACCACATACCATCATGTGGACTACATCATTGTCTGCTACTGATATTAGATAAAAGATCAGCTGGTCCGCCAATGTTTTTATCTTGTATTTGTTATCGTGTCGTGCGATGCTACTTAGCATTATTTAAATACCAAAATACTGCTGTAAATTTATTACACATTTTAAAATATCATAAAAATTATGAGGTGATAAATATAAAACATTTTAGCATAACTTAAATATAAAACTTAACCTAAAAATATTTATAAATTACCTACCTAAAATACTGCTCTCAACAGACATTAATTGTAATATAAAACCCTACATCTTTTATAAAACAGAACCTTAAACAGATAACTCCCAAGCGTTGCTTTGATCACAAAACCTTTAATATTTGACCTTTTCAAAAAGTTATTTCCGGCTCCACCGCAATTTGTAAAAACAAAATAGCAGAATATCTCGTCTATTGTAGAGCTTTGGTTAAAATATTGCATAACGTACGTAGGGAAGTGAAAATGAATAAACCAATTTAGTTCTCGTATTTTGTACGTATTTCCATTATTTCTCAGTATATGGTCCTAGAGAGAAAATACCCAGAAGGTATTGAAATCGATAATTGAATATTTGGTAATTGCTCAATTAAAGATATTCTAAAACAAGTCCATATTACGCCCTTAATCGTATTTCTTTACAAAATAACTATGTATAGGTATCATTTTAAAATGTTACCTTTATATACCGCGCCGTCGCGGAAGAGCGGGATGACATTTATGTTTAGGTGTATTTTTTTACTTTTAAACGCGGGTGAAACCGCGTGGATCGGCTAGATTAATATAAACACATTTAATGTAGTAATTCTTATCATGTTGGCTTTTGAAATTGATATTTCTTCGTCGAATTCAATTTTCAAAATTATATAATCATTTACAGATTCAGGTGGTATAAACTAAACTCTATAATTCACTCTAGAATTATTTAAATATATATCGCACCGAATTCTCAGTTGGTAAAATCGATTCTTTCGAATTCAATCCTATTAACTTTGTGAAAAAAACCTCTAATAGAGCCGTGTTTACTTTTCACGAATAATTACGAGCACAGAGAGATTTGCAAAGTTAGTTTTGTTTGAATTTGTACGAACTTTTATATGTTCAGACGTTACTGAGAAATGTATTTACCCGTATAAAAGATTTTACAAAAAGCTTTTGAGAATTTTACTACATGGACGAAAAATTAAATAAACAAATAGGTTATAGGTTACTTATGATACGAAATGTTTTAAAACATACAATCTACTTGAAATAAGATAAAATCTTTTATAATCAGCCAAAAATAAGACGAGATTCTACGAGATTCTTCTAGAGATCAGCCACAGATACGTTAACCCCAAAGGACTGAGTTGGAACGCCTCAAATAAATATGACGCCAATAAGATACTCTTATACACTAGCTGATCGCGAGTGAAACCGCATTTAAAAAGGTAAAAAGGAATACATATTTAAATGTAACTGAAATCCCAGTCTCCTGCATGGGAGTGGGGCGCGCGCTAATGTTTTTTTCAAAAATTAAAGTAGCCTATGTTACGCCTTAGACCTTCAGCTATCTTTTAATGAAAATCAAAATCGGTGCAGTCATTTAGAAGATTACCCCAGCCAAACAGACAGACAACTTTTTTTAATTGCATTTTTGTTATAGGTATCGTGTATACTTTCATATGCATCGGTAAAAAGTTTTATTTTTAAATAGATGTACCACCTCAAACAGTACCCAATACAAACTTTTGGTAAAAACACGGTTAGTTACAATTAAAAATTCACCTGCGTTTACAACTCGCACGTTCGATAGCAGTTTGGTATTCCGCTCCACGACAGATTTTCATTTAGGCAAAAGGACTCAAATAGAGCTTTTCATTTCAATTTGGAGTCGACGTCGTATTAATGTCAATGGATTTCAGTGACCACAACTAGGTGATCTACATTCCTATTTGGCACATAGTAACGTAAAATTCTTGGTAAATCGCTGCACTCTTTATAAACCATACAATTTCTGTGGCGCAGTTATTCGGTTACAGGGTTGATCCCCGGCCAAATATTCATCGAAATAATGAATTTAGGTCTATATGTGTTATTTTTTGATACTGATTTTTTTTACATGATCGAAGTAGCAAACGAGCATGCTGTGCACTTGATGGTAAGTGGTATTTGCCGCCTATGGACATTTGTAATCAACGCCAGATGAGATCAAGGTCGTACCTGAAGTTGACCACAGATGCGTTGCTACCCCTGAGGACTGAGTTGGAACGCCTCGGATAAGTATATCTCCCTAACCACACCCTTGAGACCAGAACACAGCAGTGCTGAACACTTCTGTTATAAGGTAGAAATAGGTGTGGCGAGGGTGCCGCCGGAGTCGAACTACATAGAATTCTACCACCTTTAAGTATACAGCGATATTTACAGGGCTACCTCTGATTAATAACCATATAGGTGCTTTTGGAAGTGCGCTATTGGTATGACGCAAATATTTTATTTTAGCTTAGAAGTCTGAGGTTATAAAGGGCCTTCAGTTATTGCAGTCTAGATGCGAAACGCGCAGTACCCGCAGAACTTTGAATCAGATTTTTTCCGGCAAATGTAAATTTTACAACATTTTTCCCGTAAACTTCATTCCGCTACGAATGCGCTTTTAAATATCGCTAAACTTTTCTCGGCAGGTCGTGTATGATTCCAGTTTTTAGTTTATTTCTTTACGTTATACACTTTTTGTGACTAGCGTTAACTCAGGTTTGAAAGTCAGTGTAAAAATCAACTTTTGAAACTACGTGAAAGATTTAATATAATATTTTTAAACCAGACGCCTGTCGGCTTTAGTTCGTTGATTTTAATTGGGTCTGCGGATTGTTTGATTGTATTCAAAAATAGGTACAATTTAAATTTAATAAAACCAGTGTGACGTGCGTAGAAGGTAAATATGGTACGAAATTGGTCCACACACATTATTTCACAATTAATTTCTACAGGCATAGAATACGTTACTATGATAGTCTTACGAAAAAACAACAGGATTATCTTTATTCCAGAGTAGCTGAACCCCGCGGTTTTATCCGCGTTTAAAAAGTAAAACAGAATACATATTTAATCATAAATGTCATCCCGCTGTCCCGCGACGGTGCGCGCATGCGCGTAAAGCGCGCGCTAATGGATTTTTCAAAAATTAAAGTAGCCTATGTTACGCCTTAGACCTTCAGCTATGTTTCAGTGAAAGTCCTGTCAAAATCGGTCCAGCGGTTTAGAAGATTAGCTCAGCCAAACAGACAGACAGACAGACAGACAAAAAATTTTTTAATTGCATTTTCGTTATAGGTATCGTATATACTTTCATATGTATTGAGTAAAAAAATTATATTTTGAAATCACAAACAGACAAAAATGATACAAAAAATGATGATATGATACTTCAATTTTATTTATTTGTATAGATTATTCTAACACCTATGTAGGCACTTACAAATCGAAGAATTTCCCAGGTTCCCTCGAAGCCCAAAATACCTTTGCCATCCGGCGACGCCACACCACGACCTAGAAGGACATTTTACATCAACCATCATCCATCTTATTTATCTCATTATAAACGTATTTTAAAATCAAAATTTTGACTTTAACTAAACGAAAGTATTTACCCTGTATACAGTAAACTAAGCCCCCGTTACCCTAATAGTTATTCGTCTACTAGACGTTTTAAGCCCAAAACCTCACCTCGAGCGCTTTTATTAACACGAAAACTTGTAATTTTGTACACGAAATTTCCCTAAGGTAACCGTCCAATAAACGTTAACTAGTTTCAAATATAATCAAGCGTATTTCATAAAGTTGGAGCCTTATCAGAAATTGTTTGCATTCGTGGTATAGGTGGTGGGAAGGAATTAAATCAATAGATGGGACTTGAGTACCTTTGTCAATACTACAAACGAACTTATTTGAAAGCAAAAATGGCTCATCATGGTCCACATGTAATTAAATAAATAATAATTTAATACCTACTCATAAAAAATTATTACTAGGTACGTACAAAAAATAATGAAATATATGAGTCAATACGGTTTCAGCGAGATGACACCAGACATGTGATAAGACGAAACTAAACTAAGATGAATAAAAGTTCTTTTGTTTTTTTGTTTTGCAAAATTTTGTTTATTATAATGCAAACTTATATCTTTTCGATATATTTAGGTAAGTATTTTTATCAAACTAAACACATAACTTAGTAATATGGTTGCTGGGATTTGATTTCGGTAAAGTCTTTAAATAAACATAGGTACACAAAACAATCAATATAAGGGCGCATATGTCAATTTAAGTCTATGTTCAGTATAATTAAACAGTTGTAAATATGTCCCTAACAAATTTCGGCCGCCATTTTGAAAATGTGCTATTTATACTTCATTCATAGATAAGGCACGTATTTCAAAATATATTTTGTTAACGAAATAGGGAACTGATTTGATTTTGTGAAATTGTCAATTAAAATTTATTCGCTACTTTCCAAACAGAATACTTTAGTTAGCTCGCCATGACAAATAAATTATTTTGGATTCCTTTTATATACTATTTATTTACTTTAAAGCATTATTTAACAAGTTGTGAAAACATTCACAAAATCATAAATCAACATAGGTATTCACTTAGAATCTTAGATGTAGTCGACACCAAGTTTTGTGTTTGATTAAATTTAATTTTATAGTATTGTAGTCTCCTTTGGTGTTGCAAATGTCCATAAGCAACGGTGACTATTGTCCATCAGATAGCCTGTCTGAATTATTGCCTACTAGCTGATCCCCGCGGTTTCACCCGCATTAAAAAAGTAAAAAGGAATACACATGAAAACATTGATAATAGCGGGTGGCGCTGCAAGCGCGTGGCACGCGCGTTAATGTTTTTTTCCAAAATAAAGTAGCCTACAACTACATATATGTTATTCCAGATCATAATCTATCTCTGTACCAAATTTAATGCAAATCCGCTTCTAAAGTTTTAGAGTAACAAACATCCATCCACCCTAACAAACTTTCAGCTTTATAATATTGGTAAGATTATATATTGCTTATGATATTGATAAATATATATAAAAAAATACGAAATTTCAGGTTTCTTAAACTTGTAATTCTAGAATCTAAAATGGGACCTAAAAGAGAAGTTTGTAAAACATTAGCGCCTGTAGCGCTCTATCTACGTCGTACGTCTGCGGTCACAGCTGTAGGCAAGTAGCGGTCAGTGTCAAAACCGCACTATACTTTAAACCTAAGAAAGTTTTTATATTGATTTTTATTTTGTCTGAGTTGTTTGCTGTTGTTTCTTTATTAAATGAACTTTTGAACGACTTTCTTTATTAAAAGACTTTATCTTAACATTGATTAAACTATTTGAATAATGTAAAAAGAATCATTTGGTCATGCGTTTGTAGATCTTTTCCATTATATTTGTAGGTAAAAGTTTAAAATGCGCAATATAAATACGTATATCAAAGATATATTTTTTGATGACGCGAAATGGGTTCCGGGTTCGATTTCGTAATTAAGTCCGTAAATTAGCTTGAATTGAAAATCTATTTCCTTTTCCCACTAAGACATTTCCTGGAAAGAAATATATACCCGTGGCCTTTTATAAAAACACCCGAATCCAGCATAAACAATTCAAGCCACACGGTACGTCCTATAATATCGTAGTGTCGCGTGCCACCGATCATTCACGTACAAATGCCACAACGCCCGTATATTGGTCGGAACATAGTGTGGTTGCTGGCTCCATACGCATATAAATTTGCAGGTATTCCGCATTTGTTTAGAATGTTGGGGTGTTTTGCATGCATTTATATGGTAAAAGGAATGTATTGAAACCGATCGATATAATATTATTTTCAAAGGATTGGTGGGTTAAGACTTAGGAATGAGATAATATGGAAAAAATGTATTTTCTAAAAAAATAATAGCTGTACCTTTTGTTTAGTTAGCCATATATAGGTACCTATTA
>DWPV01002688.1:0-16655 GCA_018251915.1 Urbanus proteus proteus
CTCTCTCTCATAATGGACTTCGGACGTCTTAGGAAACATAATATAAATTTTATTGGTAGGTAAAATTTGCATATTACATAAGTATTGTGATTTTTTAATTGTTTGAAGAAACTGTCGATTGTAAACTATGTTGTGATTCCCAAAGTAAGGCTTAGATATATTATGTCGAATAATATCTAGCTGTTCTTCAACAAATATACCTACCATTAATGGTGATTGAATAATAGGGATTTATGAGAGCCCTTACATAGACTAAACAAATATTGCTATGCCACGGTTAAGTTTGTACGTAATTTTTGTACATAGCTATCGCTATGTTAATTGTACGGTTTTGGAAACATTATACATACGTATTCAGAGGCTGTTGTTAAAGACGCAACTAATAAGTCCGTGAATGACGAAGTTAGAATACCATCAGCTACCACATTTTCGTTTCCTACTTTAATTTCATAAAAAGGCCCTTTGAGCCAGCCTTTGGGAATCATAGCATGAGTTTGATACAATGTTTCAAGATTTACAACGCTTAACTGACGAGATTACTCCAATATGAATTGTTACTTCAACGTGTGATGCCTTAGCTAGTATAATCTCGGCGCTTTCAATATAGTCTTCTAATTCTAATATAAAATGTCTAAGTTAAGAAAAAGAAGACTGTTCGAAACTGTAACATAAATCGCTACAAAGTATTAAATAACTTACGTTTGTACTGTAGCACTGGGTTTTAATCGCTTATTGTGTAAATAAATATTGCATTATGAATTTAATGAAAGTTTAACACAGCCTTAATGGCCTTGCAAAAGGAAGAGTGAAAGTGTAATATGGTATTGCAATGTACAATAGATAAACAGCATGTTTCTTATCATATTTTCATCAGCGCAGATTTTTTTGACATTTCTCAGTTTTGCCGTCTTTGGCTGTTCAGCTCAAAATAGTTTGATTCAATGCATTAACCTTGCTTCCGGTTTTTTTTAATACCACATAAAAAACTATAAAACACTCAGCACCAAAATGTAGAAGAGTGAACACCAAAAAGGTTCAAATAAGGTTTATGTAAATATGTAATTTATAAGGTTTGCGGCTATTTATTAATGCGAGATTTTGTATTTAGGCTGGCAACACTGGTACTGCCTTAGGATGTTTGCTCCATTACGAACCTTTGGGAATAAGTCACGGGCTATGATTGAGTGAAATATTTTGATATACAGTGTCTAGTTTGTCTTCATACGTGCGGTATCGTAAACCAGTGGTCAAATGCATAACCTAGAGAGCTTAGTTGATTACGATAAATAAGAGGGTAGTTAAATTCTAAATTCCTTCATACATTATTCCTTCATGCACCATCTACTTTCTGCTGACATTTAAGGATGAATTTTTACCGCATTCAGTACCAAATGTGTCTTAAATTTCTCATTATTTGCATTACCTTCCTTCGGGGTGATAGGTTCAGGGATCATCAGAGGCCACCTTTCCTTACATGTAATCTGTTATCTGGGGAGATTGTTTGCAATTGTTAGTTACAACGTTGAATGTAATGTTGACCACTGGCAATACATATTTTAGTAACCCAAAGCTGAGATCTTAATCATG
This sequence comes from Urbanus proteus proteus, assembly GCA_018251915.1. Lineage (NCBI taxonomy): Eukaryota > Metazoa > Arthropoda > Insecta > Lepidoptera > Hesperiidae > Urbanus > Urbanus proteus. The sequence goes on from DWPV01002688.1 coordinate 1,588, forward strand.
AACCTGTTTTGAGTCTATTATAGAGTGAATAAGCTTGGTTTCCACTGTAACCAAAATTGAATAAACAAAATGAGAGAATTTAGATAAATATTATTATATATTTATAATTTAAAATATGAAATATTAATAGGATATAAAGCAATCCAAAATCCTTATATTTTGTATACTCTGTAGTCCGTTTTCTTTCCGTCTTCTTCAGCTATATCTATTTGTTATCTTCTGTTCTAACCTTGGATTATTCCAGCAATAAAGATACCTTTTCCTAAAGCTGGTACATATTTCCATTTCTTTTCATCTGCTTAATTTACATTTACAATTTAAATTTTTGGCTACAGTGAGACCATATGCAATTCCTATTTTACACATATAGGTGATAGTGCTATATATTTTCATTGTAAATAACTTGTATTATATTGTTAAGTAACGACACAAACGCAATACAATACTTAAGAGTGAAGCCATTTTCTTTATAGGTGAAGTGTGAACGTTTCCACAATGAAACCGAGTTTGTAACAGGTAGCCTAAGATGTAGTGATCGCTTGTATAATTAATTGATTACGTTTAATTGTAGATTATTATTGTGTATGTGTACATTTTATTTTTACGTTCGACCAAATGTATAGTTTAATGTTTTTTCTCGCTTCTTTGTACAGATTGTTTTCAAGTTCGTGATCATGTCATCTGTACAGCCTTATTATGTTATTTACATTTTTTGATTTTATAAATTCCTCGCTTATTTCGTGTCCCGTATTTAGTCAAAAATGTCACATTATTGCAATTTTCTTTTACATTTGAAATTATTTTTCATTTTTTAATCCTTATATTTTTTATAATTGTTACCTGTTTAAAATAGTCCTCGTTACGAGCTATAGTTGTGTAAACTGAAAATGAATATTATTGATGAGAAAATAATATTTTTATAGTTGACTGTAGCGAGAATAAGAATGTGCGTGCTGTTTGCTTTGAAACAATTGTATCTGTCATTGATTAGTCTGTATACCGCGTACAATAATAACAATGTTGTGAATATGCAAATGTTGAGAATATTGTATGTATATTAATAGCTAGCGAGTATTTTGTTGCCGCGCGTACTAAAGTCGTTGTTAATAGATATTTCTGGATTATAAATATATTTCGCATTGGTTTTAATAACCAATAATACCTTTTATGGTAAATCTCAATAAAACCGTGTAGTTGTAGTTAGAAGTCAATTAATCGTACCAAAGTTTGAAAAATTATTTACAAATTCATGACTATGTAAATTAAAAAAAAACGATACAGATTTCATTTTTAATATAATTTGATCACCATTATATAGTAAAGATACGTTTTAGAAGGCAACGATTTTAGTGCATGCGGTAACTTGTGGTTAGAGCATCGCGAGCCCCGCGTTGGGCGCCAGGGGTCGGCGGGTCCACACTTCTACCTTATTGGGAAGACTGACTGGTAGTTTTAGTAGTTTTCTACCCAACCCGACCCTACTAACCCCCGTTAAACGCAACAGTAGCTCGGTAAATATTGTATTTAAGAAATAGATGGGTGATATACAATTGTAAATAGCGAATAGTTATAGTGGGTCGGCGAAATGTCTAAGATGTTCATAATAGGTCAAATTAATGCTGATTTCGCACTAGTTACGTTTAATGGCTTCGGAGCAAGTTGGCATTGATTTGAAAGGATTGTTACTTGGATTTTGGTTGAAATTTGTGACTGATATACAGTAGCTTTTAGCACCTAGTAACCTCCCCTTAGCTAGAACAATCTAAAGCCAGTATTGGATCTATAGAATATATATAAATATACTATTGTCTTTTCTTTTTCAATTAATAAAATCAGTTTGTCTGCACACTATTGAATCAGAATTAGATTCACGGTTTTATAAACCGAATTGCTCACGCCCCAAAACTACGTCTAATTATTAGTATTAAACAATTATTTTACTAACATTTCAAAAAAATTGTTGCGGTTCGTGTGCAAATTAGATTTTTAGGATTGCTTACATTTTTGATGCAAATAAGTTCTTCAAATGTATATCATGGTTAATTATATATTTAAACTTCGGTAAGCTGAAGACAGTGGACAATAGTTTTGGGGTGATCACGTGACCTAGCTATTCACAAAATAAAATATCTCATTAATATATCTTTTAAAAGATAAAATTCTAAGTCTTGTTTATAAATATAAAGGTCATACCAAAAATATGTGGAATGTTCTGTAACATAACAAATATCATAATTATTATTGTGGATGTGATTTTCTACCGCATTCTTCAAGCACTGGTTTACACAAGAATAGTTCTGTTGATCATCTTATCGGCGAGACAGTCAACATCATTGTCTCTCCGTTAAAGATTGCGTGGATAAATTTACAAGTCATGATACTCAGATGGACACATATAAAACGTAATGGATGTAACACGTAACATAAATTAATAAATATAATTGTTCTTTTGTAAACCAGGCTTCAGTAAGATCGATATAGTATTGAAACCTATAGTTTAGGGGTAGTGAAGTGCGGCTCGGCCGGCCCGCCCGCTAGTCGCACGCGGCCGTGCACGTTAGGTTAACACGAGACTATTTAAACAAATCTATTTAATAAACAACGATTATTTTTTTTGTAATTATTGCAATAATTATTTTAATGTGTATTGTAATAAATGCGGATCAAATTTTATATGATTTTTTTTTCAATCCTTTCTCGTGTAAGATTAGATGTCTGAAAAGTCGATTTATTTCGTATATTATTACAAAATGACTCTTACGAGTATAATAATATATAAATAAGGATAAAATAATAAACTTTGTTTAAAATAAAATAGCTTTATTATCTTTGTACAATAATTTGTGTCTAAGGAACAGCTAGGTATTTAATAGAGGACGTGATATGAGAGTAAAACAGTAATTGAAATATCGAGTGATAAGCCTTAAGTACTACCGTATTTCCCGACTAACATCATTACAGAGAGATATTCACATGTGTTAAAATAATTTGAGGTAAGTTATAGCAGAATGAGTTACATATTTCTTTAATTCGAAGCAGTTGTTTTAAGATATATTGTATTCTGAGCACAATATATTACGTGGGTCTAATAAAAATAGTATTAGCAACAAAATAATGAATTTAAAGGCTTGATATTTATATGGTGACAATACAATTTGAGAGAGTTTGTTGACTATTAAGGCCAGCCTATAAATATAAATATCAAATTGAGTACTAATAACGGTCGACTGTACGCACATTTCCTATTTCTATACAATAAATACGTTAAAGTTACAAAAGTGTTTATACAGACATATATTATCACCGACATACAAATATAATTACATAATCATATTAAAATACTAATATTAAATACCGCTTTTTAATAAGCAATAGATATATTATTATACTCTCACTATCACTTATTACAATCATTACATTTTTTAATAATAACAAGTGATTTTAATATTTTTCTCATTATTATTTAATCATTTTAATTAAACGAAAAGTGCTTAGGTTAAAACGATTTGTTTTTTGCAAAGAAACTTATAGTTATGTAAAAAACCCCATGATATTGTTTTAAAAATCAATAATATTACAATATAATATGAACACAACAATTAAACATCTATGCGTATATGTATTCTTTGGTTTACAATACAGCTGTCAAAAAACTTTACATTATTTACGTATAATTTAAATCATAATAACAATAACTTACGCTATAAGGTACACAATTATCGTACATAAAATTTAATGCATAAATAATTATAATAACGAATTATTGTCCCATTCATAAAAAATGGTTAAGCGACTATACAGTTGATAACCAAATATCAAAACTATTGTTTAGCTGCTATACAATTAATAACGGAATCTATATGTAATTAATAAATATATAGATTTTAATTAACCCCTGAGAATTGTTGTAAAAATAAAAATAACAAGATTGAGTGTGCGTATTAAAATTATGAGTGTGTAAATGTTTTGCTGTCATCAAATGTTGATTAGGTTTCTATAATTAAAATTGATAATCTATAAAAAGCAGTATATAACAAGTATAAAATAATATCAGGCAAGTATTTGTTACATAAGTATGACCTCAGAACAGTGAACTTAGTGTTTTGTCGTTCTGTGAGAATGACCAAGTCATTAAATCATACAGACGCAATAGACAATCGAGAACTAGACGAGTCCTGGTGGCACGGAATGGTAGAGGCAGAGCCGGATTAACCCTGTAGGAGGCCCTAGGCAGGTCGATACTCAGGGCCTTTTGCCTTTTTAATCGACTTCAAAAATGGAGGAGTTTCTTAATTCAGCCGTATTTTTTATGGATGTCACTCGATTTCTCCGCCATGATTTGGATAATTATTTTTTTGTTTGAAATTTGCGTTTTTTTTTTGGTGTATGGGCCCCTTTTGGACGTGGGCCCCTAGGCAATTGCCTACTTTGCCTTATGGTTAATCCGGCTATGGGTAGAGGGATGATTGAACTATACAAGCGAAATTGTTAACTAAACGGGTAATGCCGGGTTAAAGATTAACATTGAAAAAGATTTTATAAATTAAAAGTTTAATCTAATATATATCGGCAGATAATAAATAAAATAATACATACATACATTCATACAATTTCGTTTTTCTTTGGTCCGTAAATATTGTTTTATATAAAGTAGTTTTAGTTTTCTAGAATCCGTATTTTATAATAGTGCCAATATTCATTCTACCTCACACTTTACATTATATTGATATTAACGGGAAAAAGCTCGGCAAGATTCGCAAAACTTAACTATATACTTACTATATGCATAGTACCTGAAGTAATCACATTTTATAACCGAGTTTTAAATACAATTTTGTTGTTAAAATTAAACATTAAATCTCTGAATTCCCCGTATTCTTAAAAATCTATAACAACCAAATTTTGACAGTCTCTAAGATATACATTTCCCTTTTCTGTGATACCAATAGTAGTTTTTGAATTACTAATACCTATTTGACTAGTCAATCTCAGTTAAATTTAGTTATTTACGGCGTTTTAATTGTAACGATTTATCGATTAATAACAAATTAGAATAAGCAATAAATAAAACTTAGAATGAATTACAAAATATGTTAAACGAAGGTATCTAACTGTAATTAAAATATACTATTCTTAAGGACGCGTACGTTAGGATTGAATGACAAAATAAATAACAAAAAGATAAAAAAAATATTGAATAAAACTTGTTAACAAAAACTTATTCATATTTATCAAACTATTTAAACTCTTAATAAGAAGTAATAAAATTGTAATCATATCTTGCAAATGTTGCACAATAATTTAATTTTATAACAATTTTACCATATACTTTACATTCGAAAACTACAATTTAATGACTTTAATGCGATTACATCTGTTTTAAAACAATATATACTTTACATATATTTAACATTAATACGATTAAAATAATGTATAAACAGCACAAATAGTGCACCATTAGTCATTTTAAAAAATTGGCAATAATTTTGACTTTACCAACCTTCTAAATAAAGCCAGACTTTATTTAATCTACAGGCAAATTTAGTGCAATAAGTACTGAAGCCGTTGAGCTTCCCTTAAATTCAGCAATGCTTAAATTTCAAATGACTAGCTATAGTTCCTAGGTGCAGATATGTTAACATAGGCTTTTACTTAAAACTGCGCTAACCAAATGATTGCTTTTTCTAGTTGATAGAATATTAAGAAATGAATATAAAATTAGGTGGTAAACTGTATGACGGCATATTCCTACTAGGTCATACATTAAACATATATGAACTGCTAAATTAGAATGGCAAGCTAATATACATATATTAACCTTGGGGTTTTCTGGTATTATCATTTTTATGTACGTCTTTAAACGTAGAAGAACTAAAATATTCATCGGCATCCGTAGCTGGATATTTTAACAAAATATACCCAATAAAATTGTAATGCTAAATATTTTATTTGATATTTAGCTTGTTCTTAATCAGTTTTGAGCGACTACAGCAATTAAATATTGCAATCATTCGGAAAGCTCTTGTCTACGACGCAAATATTAGGCCTCAACATCTGCCGTACTGGTGGGACAAAATGTGACGAATATAACAGGCAATATTTGCTTTGCCACACAAGCACGGCAGGGTTGTAGTTTGTGAGATTATTTCCGCTATTAATTGTGAATAAAACTACCCTACAGTTCAAGACATGGAGCTTACATTATATATTTTACTTAATTTTATAGTCTTCTTAAATGCTTTGCATTTCAAGCGACTTGTTTAAAAATGTTACTGAATTTTAATATAATTCAGTATACCTAAATACGTCGGCCATTATGTATGTATTATGTATAAATAGAGAAAACTGTATCGTCTAACCGCTAAAATCTTAAACTAGCTCGTCTCACTATAAGCACTTGCCGAATTCTATCCTACTCTCCCCGTCTAAGCTCTAATAGTACTTTTAGTCCTTGAGATCGGAATCCCTAGCGTTCTTTGATGAAATAATATATTTCAATAGGCGGATAGGAATACATATTCCTATTAATTTATTGTGACAACATACTAAGACCATAGTACAGCCTGTAGTTGCATAAAGATCACCTTTAGGCTTGAGAAAATTTATGAAGCTATATCATGTTTAACTGCGTGTTATACTTAACATTATAGCAACTACATTGCTATAGAACAAGACGACAATATAATTTTTAAAATTTCCTATTTAGTACCTATAGGTACATAATTGTATTAAGATAATAAGTAATTCTCCATTGCAACAATATTCAAACTCATTCGAGACTCGTATCTGTATTAATTCTGTCAATTTTCGAGACATTACATTAAAATTAAACAACATTAAACAGAACAGTACTATTAGAGCTCAGAGTAGTAATACTAGCCTCATAGTCGCAGGCCGCACGCTCTGTCGCACGCTATGTACCGCTCGCTAGTGCGGGCGGCCGCCCTTGCCGGCGCGCTGCGGGCTGGCGGGAGGGCACGCGGCCGGCCGCCGCGACGCCGCCGACAGGTAGTCTGATATGTGCTGCACGATCAGCTCGATGGCCACTGGAATACGAGATAAAATATGTTGAGTATTGACATAATTCACAATAACGTGGTAATAAAACACGTTAACTACTTCGCAAATGACGTGGCACAATGCCAGGTAACGCGCCGCATGACCCTAAGTCATGAAAGACCCTATGGTCTTACATGTAATTGCTATAGGAACCGAGGGAAGAAATTACACGCGTAATAAGGGATATTGTTATGGAGAGTAGGATGCTATGTTGCTTTTAAATGAATTATTACATATAAGGCAATATTTTTAATCTGCGACATACACACTTAACATCTGAACGGTAGAATAATATAACCTTATGGATAGGCTATCCAATAGTTTCAGTTAGAAGCTTGCTCTTTATTTAATTTAAGTTTTTTGCCAAAATGCCAATTCGAAATATGAAGAAGTAAATAACCTAAAATTAGGGTCAAATAATTTATCAAAATAAAACACGCGAGAGGTTGCAAACAGTTTATTGTATAAAATATGTGACAAGCACTAAATGCTTACGCTAACAACAATAATGCAAATAACCGATAAGTAGCCAGTCGATGTGATCAACACAATAACATTGTTTGTGCAGTATATTCAAAATAATGATAATATTTTATTAAATTCCAAGTAAAATATTGCATTATTCAAAAATGAGACTTAGCAAACGTAAAAATATAGAAAGACATTTTTCCACTTGAGATCTTACCGCATAATCATCTTGCAAATTGTAAATATGACCTGTTTCTTTAAAATCCAACAAGTCAAATAAAACATAGGTTAAAAATCGTTTTCATCCTTCATAGGAAATATGACTCACTAACAAACACATTGCCATTCTATAAGGGCAAAAGTATTAACTATAAATAATGTCTCATTTACGACTATATCCTGAACTCATCAGTCTCTAGTGGCAGATCATTATGATAAATACTAAAATTATAAGTCAGTTAAAAATGATGACTGAATCAATCACTGTTACTCAATGAATTACCTGAGTTTTGTATCATGTAATATTTATTATGAATCAATTTATATGCTTCTCGAAGTAATCGGCAATGAACGAGATGTGATTATTTAAGCGCATGCCATTCTTTCTTCTTATAATTTGAACGTTTGCTAAATCTTATTACATGTCACTAGATTAGAACTATCACGAACCTAGAAACAATATTTCAAGTCAACAGTTGTCTACATCGCAAATAAGAAAGTCAAAGTCTTAAAACAACTTAAAACATACAAGCATTACTTAAAACGAAACGAATATTATTCTTACACCTTTATCAATGGTTTTAAAGTTAATTAAAATAAAAGCATTAACCACTAAAATTAATTATAATCAAATTATTTTTATAATAAACATAGCACATTGCAGACAACTTTGATTAAAAACACAAAACACATTTCATGACACAGTTTTGGTATATTGGATTTGAATAGATGAAGCCAAAAAATGTACTCATTTTAGAGTATCGAGTTAGTTTTTCAAAGTATTGCTAATGAGCATATCAACGATCTAATTTATTTGTGAAAAATATACTTCGCTCGACATGAAATTAATTAACAATGCTGTAAATATACATGAATTATTTTCAAATATCTGTTTTATATGATAATAGGAGTGATTTATACGTCGAGCTTAATTAATTGAAATAATTTTCGGGAGGAATAACAAATAGTTGGTGCTTGCAGTCGTATTGTTATAGACAACACCATAACTATATTACTAATTATTTATTTTATTTAAAAAATAAAAAAAAAAATATTTATATTTATTAAAAAATGTCGAATATCAAAGGTATTTTTTTTTGCATTATCGGAAACTCAAAAGACCAACACATATGTATATTATTTTGTTCAGAAGCAGGTCACCGAGTGTCACCTTTTGATGCATGTCAAGGAATTTCACAAATACATTGGTCGTTTATATGCATTTTTTCAAAATAACATTCACTTCAGTGCGCTCGGTTTAGCACAATAATAATGATAGCTGCTATCCTAATTACATAGATATTATTATAATATTTTAACATCTATGATATTATATTTTTTCTTACGATACAATTTTGTGTTTTGTATTTTTTTCTTTATTTTTAACATTTTTTTTATCACATACAGTTACTGGAATTCGGTCGGAGATCTGTCTTGCAATAACAATATGTTCATTTTTAATTACATCGTGAGTAATTTTAATTAATGGACAATATTATTATTAATATCAAGAAACAAATCATTATTCAAAGCAAGTCTTATTTAATAAAATTTATTAATAAGGTACACACTGGAAATATGAAAATGGGAACGTTTTTTTAATGTCGAGAATACAATACTTAAATTTTATTATGAGTGTGAATAGAGGAATAATAAAAAGTTAACGAAGAGAATATGCTTTATCAATGTAAATGCTTTGCTGAACACAATTCAATGTAAAAGGGTTTATTGTGCGCAAGGGGAAGACAACGCATTCCATGAAGAAATACTGGCAAATACATTCTGAAGAATTATAAATTTAACAAAACTATACACAGATTTACAGTTATGGTAAATTACTTATAGTTGTCTAATTTATATGTGTCTAAATTCTAATTATTTCTCATAGGGAAAAGTTTAATTGATTTTAAGTGGAAGGCGCCACTAGAAGCTATTTGATAAGAAGGTAATTCTTAAGTATCAACATTAAACATTATGACTATAATATATATGCATGACACCTATTCTAATGGCAGCCTCGAGCGGGTAAAATTGTCAATCCTCCTCATCAATATGACAAATACATATATTTAATTCCAGGGATAAATCACCATAATTTTAAGATAGGTACGAAAAGAGATTAAAGAGAAATATTGCTATTCAACCACCGTCTCAATTTCAAGTCTTTGTTTTCATTCCCTATAACTTTTATTATTCCTGTCACCCGATAAATTCCATTCACAGTACGAAACCAGGCAATTAAAATATTGTCTATATTTTATCCTAGCTGATCCCCACAGTTTCACCCGCGTTTTAAAAGTAAAAAATAATATATATTTAAACATAAACGTCATCCCGCTCTCCCGACGGCGCGCGCATGCGTGTGGAGCGCGCGCTAATGGATTTTTCAAAAATTAAAGTAGCTTATGTTACGCCTTAGACCTTTAGCTATATTCCAGCGAAAGTCCCGTCGGAATCAGTCCAGCCGTTTAGAAGACTACCTCAGCCAAACAGACAGACAATTTTTTTTAATCGCATTTTCGTTATAGCTATATATGTATACCTACTTACATATGCATTGAGTAAAAAAATGTTATTTTAAAATCACAAACAGACACTTCAATTTTATTTATTCGTATAGATATTTGTGTCAGCATGCTGCAGCAATACATCGTTAATGTACATAATATTGAACACCGTTCCCTTACACTACGCTTGTAGACATCAGCCTTATACATAACATTTACTTAGCCTAGTTAATACATAAGAACAGTACATAGTTATAGATTGGAGGCATTCCGTACGCACGCGAGCCCGATTACCAGTCATCACTGGTATTTGTGCTGTATAAAGTATGAGTGAGTCATACAAATTTTAAAATAAAAGCAACTTCAAGTAATGTCCAAAATTAATTTAATAGAACTGGAGCTAATCATAAATATATTATTTCATTGCCTGCAAAGTTTTTTTGCTATTCAATCAAAGTATTCCAGTTAATATTTTTATTTAATATTTTAATAATTTGAATACTAATAATTTAAATTTTTTTATGCCTATATAAGTAACTTTTGACATCTTCGCTCGCGTGCGTTCTAAAAAGTATAACAAGGGACCTTTACTATGCAACAAGTAATACAAGTGTTAATAAGTAACATGTCCTACAATCTTAATACACTTTTATTTTATTTTTCTTTGAGATAACTATATGAATTTAGTTGTAACCTCTCGATGGATAGCCAAAGTTACATAACTGTGAGTTTAGTTAAGCAAAATGTACTCACGGTACATTAAAAAATACATCAAGGGAAATCACAAAAAATTCGAGGTCGCTTTACATTTAACATACCTCAGTAATATTAGTCAACCTTTTAACTTCAATACATGAAATACAAATTATACAACAATAAGTTAAAAGGTTAATAAAAGCCATTATCATTTTTTTGTATGGAACCTGTAGCTATACACTACTAGATTTTGCAGATTTTAGTCCGGCGGTCACTAGATAAACTTTTGTCAATTGATGAAATTAACTACAAATTAAAGCCATTTATTGCTTAAGTAATGAAATACAGTTAGTTAAGTAGTAATATTTGTAGGTGATCCTTTCTGTTTATATGTTTAAGTTTATTTGTCAATGTTCTATATTACCACGCTACGTTTTTGTCAAATATCTCAGCAACGATCACTTACAACATTTCGTTACTTTTTGATTGTAATCATTTATTTTATCATTTGAAATATTTGCCACTGGCCGCCGAAATGAAGTTTATTTCAAAACGGCGGAATTGTCGGTATGCTAATAAAGAAAAATGTCCTTTAACATAATATTGAAAAATTAAATATCATTTCATTCACTTATTTTTTCTTAATAAATAAGATATAGTAATCACCTGTCCTGATTTACATTACAATATTATTAAACTTCAATTATACAACAATTATATTACTTGTCATAGTGTGTCCTTAACATAATCACAACATGATGAAAATCAATTATGTAAAATTTGTGGTACAGTCGTACCTATAAATCGTATATATTATGTCTGTGGCGCACTGACCAATCACGGGAATATTCAACGCTCTCTGATTGGTGGAATGTTTCAACGCGCCGATATGAACCAATAAGAGTTTTTAATTGTAAATGATTTTGGTTGTAAGCTGAGGTTACATTTACAGAGATTGTATTACTGTACGCAAGTACATTAAGCAAGATATTTTTGTAAATCTTTGTCTTATAATCTGTAGGCACATATCAAACGTAGTTAGCTTCATTCTAAGTGAACACTGGGAAATTATAGAAACATGTTTGCTTCACTTAGTGCGGAGTTAACCAATTTTGTCATGTGCCCATATGATGTATTTTCATGGACCAATAAAGAAACAATACCTAAATAAATAAAGAATATTTTTTATTGTTTTTATTTGTCATGATTCTTCTTTGAGTTACGTGATTTGCAACAGTTAATTAAAAATGTAAGTAATTACTAATTAATTTTAATACTATAAAAAATTAAGACTTTTCATTTGTATAAACGTAATTTTAATATTGTTTCTTTATTGACACATTCTTGATATACATTCAGGCCCAGGCAATGTTTCCTCAACTCAAAAAATATTGCAATCTAGTCAAAATTCATTGCTTTACCCGACGGCCGTAACAAAATACATACCTAACTTAAGCTTACATATTTACGATCGTTTCGACTTCTACCTTGCAAATGATCGCTTAGGATATCGGGCCTGCCGTGGTTCACGAGGGAGGGTCCCGAAGGCCCCGGGGCGGCGGCGGAGGCCTGGCGGCGGCGGAGGCCTAGCGGCGACGGCGGCTATCGGCTGAGCGTGTCCTCGGAGCTGCCGGAGAGGCGGCGCCCCCCCTCCTCCACTTCGAGGTGTCCGTTGCAGGCGTTCTTCGCCGGCCGCTTCTTGTACATTATGTCCCATATATGGTGCACGATAAGGTCTATAGCCACTGCAACAACGAAACGCACTTTACGCAACGCGGTACGGTCACGGGCGTATCTAGCAGCTACTCAAGCGCATAGCCGCTGCAAGAAGTTTTTTGTTTTGTACTCTTAGTCTTTGTTGCTTTCACAAGTGAATGGTTGCGAGCTCTCATTGCAGTGGCTATGACCTTGGTTCATTGATATACTTACCTTGGTTTTGTTACGCCGAATATATACATTATGTCTATTTACACGTATATAAATTGAATTCGATTATAATTGGCAATAGCTAACAGGCTATAACGAAATAAATATGACGAATTTCTTGCAGGAAAAATATTATTGTTCAGCGCAAAGTCTGTATAACTCAATTACACGGAAAAATATCGATAATGTAAATATACCTATAAGATACATTTACACAATTTGAATTCATTTCATAAGAAAAATATATATTTACACAATTTGAATTCATTTTATGGGAATAAAATGATTCAACTTAAATAAGGAATACGCGAAAGAAAAATGTACTTTAGGTACATTTAATTAGCGTCACAAAGAGTTTGCACTGTGTATTTTTTGTTTCTAAGCTGGCGTCAGACAGTCTCTCTTTGAAAAGAGATGTAGCCGGTATAACTTGTCTTCCTCAGAACACTTCCAGGATATACAGCGAGATATACGCGGTACGAGTTCCATTAATTCGGATTCTCTAGTAAACGAACATGAAAGAAGAAACCAAATACTCTCCGATAGCAGATACAATAATTTAACATTGTAATAAAAGTCTAATTTAATATATTATATGAATAACTTTCGAAAATCATATTAGTCTCGATAGGTATCACATAAAATGTTGACTTGATCTTTTCTGCATAACAGGGTCCAGATGATATGCAGTTTAAGCAGGGATTGGGAATTTTGTAAGCCTATTCCAAATCTTTAAACATTCGATTGGTATTCTAGGTTGCCATTATAGCGATATTTTTTTGCCTCCGACCAACTTTCCGAGTTCACGCTTATCGTTACTCGGAGTCTATTTGGTTTCTTCCTCTTTGTCATGACACGAAGCAAATCGTTTAGTACTTATTAAAATACCTACTAATATAATGCTTTTAATAATGCATATGTACACTTATATACACGTAAATTCACGTTGAACGCTGCGAATACGTTGCGTAAGCGTCGCGAAACCGCATTATGTATTTCAAGGCTTTAAAAGTGAAAATAAATAGAAATAAAATTAAATACAAACAACGAATATGGCGAAATAACCAATTATAGAAACCGAGTCGGATTTCTTGGTAAAAATATTTTTGTGCACAAAATGATGTGGAAACTTCTCTCACCTAAGTTGTCAGCGCCACGAGGGATGATCACGTCAGCGAATTTTTTGGTCTGAAATAAAATGAATATTAGTCACTTTTTATCCAAACTATAACACATACATAATATTTGAAATATCTCTAGTATGTTAAGCATTCTTTAATTAAATCCTCTTCCTATTGACTTTTGTCTAAAAAAAAAAACACTTTTAACATTCAAACAGCGTAAAGCCTGTTTTCCAAATCAAAGTTATCAAGATGTAGATCAGTTTGATTATGATTAATTTTTTTTGGATTAGAAAAAGGCATCTCACAAAAACACTAAGGTTGTATGTATTGAAATTGTTATCAATTGAACATAGTTTACAGACAGAAGACAACTTCCTCATATACAACAACTTTTTAAACTTTTAACTATTAAATTTCAAAATAGTAATATAGGTAAGTATCGCGCTTGCCAAATCTGCTAATTAAACAGCATTGAGAGAAAATGGGTATCATTAAAGATATTAAGAATTTAAAATAAACCTCAATTGCTAACAGTTAAAAATAGTAGTGAACAATCAAAGCCAAATAGATCTCCGAATCGGTCAAAGAATTTTTATAAAGACTGAAAAATTTGAATCCAATACTCACCGGCAAACAAAATTCTTCAAAGGCTGGTTTCACAAAATTCATGTACTGGTTGAGCACTTGCTCCAAGTCTCGCCCTCGCTCCATTATGTCGCGGGGCACTGCAAATGGTACAATTGGATACTAAGAATACAATTTAAAAAATCTTAATTGTTATCCCGAATTTTTGCTACTATATTTAGGTTTCTAACTGAAATATGAAAAAAAAGTTTGTTACTAGTTTAAGTTTGTTGGTATACATTGTATACAGGGCAAATTTTTTCAATCATGCATGGGTGGGCAAACCTAATAGTATTAAAAGAAAAGCAAAAAAAGTGTATTGAAGTTGGGATTGCTATCCGTACTATAATATATTGTACTGTATCATATCACTACATAGTATAAAACAAAGTCGCTTTCTCTGTCACTATATCCCTATGTATGCTTAAATCTTTAAAACTACGCA
>DWPV01002689.1:0-16652 GCA_018251915.1 Urbanus proteus proteus
AATACTAGTTTAAGTCAATCAGCATTCTATTGCTATATCTGTAGTCCACCACACCCTCCACACCAAAAATATAGCCGTGAGCATAATTATTAAAACATATGTAGCTGTGCCAACTTAATCGAATTACGCAGAGACGCATCTTTAATATTGGTATCTTAGATAATACAAAAACTACGAATAAATGGTTCGTGTAAGTTTTACTCTGTTCATTTGAAATAATTATGATTTCACGGTGAATAATTATCGGTGTAGTAGTACTGGATACTTACGATACATTGAAATGTTTTTTTCGTATGAAATTAAACAATACAACGTAAAATATTTATTTATTTGCACAATATCCTACATCAATAAACTGAAGAAAATTTATGAAATTTAATTTGCAAACAATGTACTAACAGATTAATATAAATAGTACCTATATATCTTAAATATGCAATTAATATACATACATATAGGTGATGCTTAGAAATGTTAATGACGTTGTTTTTAAATATTGAATAATATCAAATACGAGTATTGTAGGCATGTGTCACATGTAGGTGTGGTAAGAATCTTAAACCGTGTGTGAATGGAGCGCCTATAGAAGATCATTACTCAACAATAACGTGAACTTTATTCATAATTGTGGCTTTGATCAATTCGAAAATTGCGAACTATTTAAGATGAAGAGGAGTATGATTTTAAACTTTGATCTATATTTAATCCTTATAACATGCATCCAAATTTAATACATGTATACGTATATGTACGCATTAGCCCTTAGATATATACAAATAAATACGCATGTATACATACATATATAGCATACACACATGCTCATTTTCTAGTATTAGGTTGGTGGGCACTGGCGACCTGTAATTCAGGCTTTTCTGGCATACAGTAGTTGCTACTAGATACTCTACATATTCATTCAAAATATCTAATAAGACGTGTCGTTGTATCTTATTCTATAAGCATTATTTAAAAATTGATGTCACTTTATTATTTCTATAAGTATTTAAATTTGTGTACCTCAATTGTATCTGTGTTGTCTTCAAAAAAAAATTAAAAGCACTTGTCTCTTTATAGTGATCATTTTTTTTTTCACTTTTAAAACTAAGTAAACTAAGATAAGTTCTGAATAAGCGTAAGCGGTAAGCACTCTATTTTATATAAATTCGTCACGAAACATTAGAACTTGCACGTTTCGTTAATAATATGAGTACGCATGTTATACAAAAAACTTCCAATGTATTACAAGTTTGATTACTCGTGTTTTGTTATAATAACAAATAGGACGCCAGTAGCAAAAACGGTTAATAACAAGACAATAATAATCAATGCGCAATTACATGTCGGTTGATGCGTTGACCCAACTCAATCATGGAGGTTATGGTCAAGCAATAGAAAACTTGTTTCATATGATGGTTCGGTATTCAGATAAGTACTCTTACGTTACCTAGTTCAAATTATTTTTAGGTCATGTACACAATTTACATCTTTTGGTACAATGAAAACCGCTTATAAAAATATCCCGTTTTATCAAACGGGAATTAAAAAATAAATAATATATCAATTTATTGTATCCAATAAATTGATATATTATTTATTTTTTATCTACCTCTTATTAACATAGTTTAAGCCTGAAACCTTTAGATATTAAAATGGTCCGTATGTTTTTTTCTTCTCATTACGATGTACCACAGTTGTGTCTTCTATTTCTCGCGATATTACGAAACCACAAGAAATATTTAAACTCAGAAGAAATGTATCAGGGCCATAACCAAAACAGTATCGAAAGCTACAAACCACATTTTTTTAATATAGGATATAAGTAGCAAACGAGCATGCAGTCCATCTGGTGTTAAGTGGCCACTGCCATCCATGGACTGTAATGAACCCCAGACAAGATCACAATCCTACCTGAGGTCGGCCACAGATGCGTTGCTACCCCTTAGCACTAAATCTACGTTCTACGTATAGGATAAGTATGAATCCTTAACCTAATCTCTTTTTATCAATGAATGTTATGATATTTTAACTTAATTATAATAAATTTTGACATTTTGTATACCCGGGCGGGTAGGATATAGAGCTCTCCATAAATGTAAACTGAACATCTGTACTACCTATATTCACAAAAAAATTGTCTTTGTATTCATAATATTCCACATCAATAATAAAACGTTAAAACAGCTTGTAATGTACATAATTTTATTGTAAACTTGATATCGCGTATTAATCTGTTTACAATAGCGTTAATTCGATTACAACAAAACGAACTAAACATCCCACACAAAGGTTAACAAGTAAATCCAACTAAATAAATGTCATAACTGGTTTATTATTCGATTATATAAAATTAGTCTTAAAATATCAGTACACTAACTGCGTTAACCTTTCCCTTCGTGTAATGGGTTGTCACATGCCAATATTTCAAAACGACATTTAGAAGCTAGAAGCTAACAAAATGCGCTTAACAAAAAATACGCTCGAAATTTTTTGTAAAGCAAATCGCCAATAGATGAAAGTAAAAACAATAAATAAATTATGTATCCGAAGTAACGCTTGTTCAAATTCTTCAACCTCATTCAATGCTAAAAACCTAGGTACTCTGAAAATGTGCCGAAGAAAGTGTAACTTGAAAAAATCTAAAATATGTACCATTGTTTGTAGAAGTAAGCCGATGCATTCTTGTGTCCTGTGTTATCGATTTTGAATAGCAACACCCCCTTTCTTTTGAGGATGTTTTAACGAAAGCAAAAATAGCTCCATTTTGCAGACGATGTAGGTACAAAAGCATCGCGATCACCAACACGCATGCATAGCGCTGTGACTATTGTCAAAATACTCTAATTAAGGGAAGCGTATGTCCAGGATCTAAAAAGACTGATGAATAGAATTAATAAATGAATGTACTTGTATCAGTAGGTTTAGGGTAACAATTTTTTACTGATAAAAGATCAAGAAGTAAGACTCATGTTCCCATAAAGCAATATTTACATTTTGTAATACAAATACGGCTTAAATTATATCACTAACACTTAAAAAATTAAGTTAAATAAGTCATTGCTTGCACAATAAAAGTGAGAGGAGGAGCGAAGACTCCTTCACGAATATGCGTTGGAAACGTGAACTGATCTTGACATTTGATGCGGCCTGATATTTCAATTACTTTTGGCTTAGGCATGCAAGATGTAATCTGATAAAATACTTTCTTTTAGATAAGTTTACCCGTAAGAGAGTTTAAGAAGTTTTTAGAAAACCTCGAGCACCTATTATTTATAGCTTTGTTCATGTTTCTTTTTGTGATTTGGTCGGCTTTTTTGTGTAAGGATTATATTCAAGGAAAAAAAACTAATAAATAAGATATTTCAAGAAAGTCTTTAGCGTTAACATTGCATCTGTAATCTTACATCAAATAACTCTAAACTTATTTTTGAAAGAGCGGAAGTAGCATGCTGTCATATTTATTTATTTATTTATTTAACAAGTTTTTGTACACAATACAATGTAGAGAGAATAACATTATTAAGATTTAGTACAAAGGACTACTTATTTAATAAAAATGAAATCTCTTCCACCAGCCTTTTACCTTTATTAACGTACCTACCGAAGTATGGAGGCAAATAAGAAATTTTGCCAATAGTTTTCAGCCTGCTATCTATTGATCCTGCACCGCCTTACGCCTAGCCTACCTCGGTACTACTGTTCATCGATTCAAGAAATTTTGCCATCAATGGTCACCCATCCATTTACCGACCGCGCCCGATGTTGCTTAACTTTGTAAAGCAGTTGAGATTTAAGCAAACCGCTTAAAAGACGGAAGTGCGCGTGATATTCTGTCACTAATGGTCACCCATCCATTTACCGACCGCGCCCAAAGATGCTTAACTTTGTAGATCGATTGAGATCCACGCAAGCAGTTTTACAGACGGAAGCGCGCAATTTTTTTTTTGCCACTAATGGTCACCCATCCATTTACCGACCGCGCTCAAAATTGCTTAACTTTGTAAATCTATCGAGACCTACTCAAGCTAAGGGACTACGTGAAAGACTCGTTGGTATCACCTTAAAATCCTTCATAACGCGACAGCTCTCGATGGGCCCGACGGTCATGAACATCGCGTACAGGTCCTTCTCCGTCATCGTCTGCGGCAGGTAGTTGACGATCAGGTTCGTGCGGGACGAGTCCCCCGCGGCGGACACCCCGCCGCCCTCGGACATGCTGCCCCAGCACCGCCCAGCGCCTAGCCTACCACGGTACTGGTGTTGGATTTGCTGGAAATTGAAAAGTTAATAGTTAAGTCGAGTGTTTTGTGACCAGATTGTTACACTTTCTACACTCATAACCAAACGCTTGTTTTTTTATGTGGGTGCTAGAAGGGTCATGGACACACAAAGACGACAAATACACCCAGAACGGAAATCTACATTTATCATTTAGATATCTGTCAGGCCGGGAATCGAACCCAGGACCCACTGCATGACAGGCCGGTATGGTAACCGTTTCACCACGCGTCATATTCCTTCGGAGTAGAAATTACTTTCTATAGAAATTGAAATTATCCATTTACTAACTTTCATTTGATACCTATTGTAATAAAAATATTAAAAATCAGTCGAATGGAAGAATGGAGTTTTTCTAAAGCCGTTTTTGAAAAAAAAAATCTTATTCGTAGTCGCTATTTCACCCTTAAATGAGATAAATCTCACCAAACCACACATATTTAAATATGTCGAGCTTTCTGGGCTGTACATACACCTTAATTCATTACCCTCCTTTTGACGCAGTCGGCTGAAAACCTTTCAAATGACCAAAACATACAGAGCGAAACTCATTACCTCTGTAATTGTGTAAAAAATACAATAGACTACAAAAGACATAGACAACATTAAAACAGAGGCAACGAAATTTAACCAAAACACGCGTTCTTTGTACAGAGTAGTTGACTATAGAGAACCGCAAAGCGAGCCGCACCATCCAAACATATGCAAATACGATCCGCTAAAACGGCAACTAATAACAAAGTTGGGGCGAACTACCCATAAACCACAATAAAGTGCTTCAAAGCAAATTCTCGCCGGTAGTCAGTTGCAAAAGAATACGTTTTAAAAAGTCATAGTAGGTAGAAGGGATGTTATGGTTATGAATTTTCGGATCTGGATATGGATACGGATATGTGGATAAAATTATACCTGTTTCGGATTCGGTTACGGATATGAAACTATTACGGTTTATCCGATAGTTTCGGTTAAGGATATATGATTGTCAAGGAATAGTAAAAAGAATTATATTTGAACTCCTCCCCTATCCGAAATTTCGTATCGGATTTGGTTACGATTTCGGATAGTTTTTTATTTAGGATATCCGTTAGATTCGGTTGTGGAGTTCCATAACATCCCTGGAAGGTAGTCATAGCCGCTTTACAATTTTTTAATAATAAATTAAAAGAAACATTCAGCCTACCTGATGGGAAGTTAATACCTAAATACCAATGGACATCTATAAAAAACGACCTAATGAATAATCCTAAACTTTTTCTTGTTTGTTATTATTGTTTAGCAGGGACATAGTGCCTTCCTTAGGTTTATTTTAAGAAATTTGCTTTGTGTTTTTTGTATCTATGTGCTGTGTTCAATGTTTAAAATTTAAATTATATTGTGTTGTGTATTAGGCTATGGAATAAATGTTTTATCTATCTATCTATCTATCTAAACATTGCTTACTCCTTAAGGAACAAATTAGAAGGCCTCGTCGAGTATTTGATTAATTTGTCTGATTCGATTGAAAAACGCAAAAATATTTCTACTACGGCCTCAAGAAAAATAACGCATCTGAAACACACTATTTTGTTAAAGCTTAATGCATACATCGTTAAAATTTAACTAACTAAAAAGCAAACTGTCCATAAAAATTCCAATCACCCGAAAAAGTGGAACGAAGCGACCTTAACCTATTATGCGATGGGGGCGCTGCCATAGATCACATAATATGTAGAGACTACTAGACATATCTATATGCGGTACATTGTTGTACAATATAATGTCATTTTCTAGTAATTCCCAAAAAAAAAAATTAAATATTTCATCACAAATTCAAATCAGCGAAATTACATAATATGTGGAATGAGCTTTCTCCTGATGTGGAATGAGCTTCCTCCTGAGGCATTCTCAGAGCACTATGACATGGCGTTCTTTAAGATCGGTGTAAAAAAGGTCTCCTACAAAGACAGAATCCTTGCAAATATCCATAGGCGACGGTGACTACTTTCCATCGGGTGGTCCGTCTGCCTTTTCTTTAGGTTAATTATATGAAAAAAATATGTTGCTCGATAATCGGCACAAGGTGGCAGCAAGTCTACCGAAAATGGGACTTAACCACAAGGTATCATCAGTCAGTAGAAATAGAATAGAACTAAACAAATTTAACAAAATAAACAGTACATCCGAATGATAAGTGAAACAAATATCGTTTAGTTAAAACCTTGACAGTATACATTCTAAAATTGACGCAGAATAGAACAGACTACTGTACGGCCAATTCCAAATCGCAAGAGCCATATCTAAAAGTTATCTAGTCTGTAGAGTCTGTAGACACTAAAATTTTATGCGACTCATTTGATTCTCGTTCGAAGTTAGTCCATCGGCTCGTCATTTATTATCAACGGAGAACTTTATGCAATTTCCAATATGTCGGTCTTAACGTTCAATCGAGGTTATCATCCATTCATCGGTTTTTAGAAGGGTGTTTTGCTATTGTCATTGCGTTTGGACCTGTATATTGGTAACGTATGGATGAAAAGTTCTTCGGGATGCGTCTTGTAGTAGGGACTTATTTTTCGGTAGATCAGATAATCTAGGCTAAATCGCTAGGTAGGTTATCATTGTTTCGCGTCAAGTTTCTTTTATCGGGTAGCTGTGACCTCATCCTCATCATGTGTTATCGATTGCTTTGGCCGTGTCTGTTAGTCATATTCTAAAGGAAGAGAGAATGAAGAGGAGTCAAAGCCATCTCCATATATGATTATCACGGGGTTCAACCTTATATAAAATTGATATTTGCTCAAAGCTATAACTATTTACAATTTTTATTACTCTTATATCACACTTGTAAAGGATTTTCGCCAAAAAATTTCCTATTCAGGTTAGACAATTTTCTAGGGAGTAAAATAGACTATTCTTTTACCAAAATCATGTAAAGCTTTAAAATGTTCTGCTGATATCTCGAAAATTAAAAATGAATAATTTACAACCACTAATTAATAAGTGAACATAGATAGAATATCTGAGCTTTCATTAAAATATTTGAGTACTTTACGGCCGTGGGCGTTCATTATACCGACATTTCGATAAATTTTAACGAAGATAGCGGAAGTCTCAAGTGACTAACTTTTAGACCCTCTAGAGTGTGTCAAGGCTAAGTCACGTCAGAAAGTATATTGTTCCAAGACAATGTTTTTAGGTCAATATCAAACTTTATCGTCTATCCATTACTATACCACCTGGGTACAGCTTTCTCCCCAAATTGAGGAACATTTAGTTACGATTGTTCAACTTTATAAACCTTTGAGAAGATATTTTTAAGTTAATTCGCCGGCACCGCTGCCACACCTATTAACAATAGTAAGCGCTACAGTGTTCTGATTTTAAAAGTTGGATGGCGGTTTATTGTCGTCAGTGGCCACTTAATATCAAGCCGACTTAGCATACTCGTTTTTTACGATCTTATTATAAAAATGAAAAAATCCTGTTATTTTTCTACACTTTGAGAACGTACATTTATATTTACGACTAGGTAATTCTGTAATACTGACAGTTTCACCCGCGTTAAAAAAAATAAAAAAGAATACATATTTGAACATAACTGAAATCCCGCTGTCCCGTAAAGGGGCCAGCATGCTGGTGGTGTTAATGCTTTTTTCAATAATTAAAGTAGCCCATGTTACGCCTCAGACCTCCAGCTATCTTCCAGTGTAAGTCCCGTCAAAATTGGTCTAGCCGTTTAGAAGATTATCTCAGCCAGACAGACAGACAAAAAAATGCATTTTCGTTATAGGTATCGTGTATACTTTCATGTACATTGAGTAAAAAATATTATTTTAAAATCACAAACAGACATTTCAATTTTATTATTTTTTATAGATTTCATGAGAAATTGAGCCAATCACACCAATTTGACAAACTTCTATATTCATATCGAGAACCGAACATTTTCCCCATCATTAAGTTAGGGGGATTTTCGCGTCGCTTTAACATGGCGTACATGGAACTTCTGATAAGCTATGAGTTCAGATCGATAGGTCCATTTGGACGAGTGCCACTTAAGAACTACATCTAGAGCTCGAGGCGCGAACGGAGAAACTACGATGGTAAGCTTCTCAAGGGTTATGTGAACGTGGAAGAGTACAAAGAAATCTATAGATTGTTAAACACGTGGAAATAGATAACAATCCCTTTGAAATTCGAAACTGGAAGCACCACAGTTCACCTATTTCTGTGCAGCGTAGTAGTGTTAAGCGCTTCTGTATTCTCGTTTGAAGAGTGTGGTTAAGGAGACATAATTTTCCGAGGCGATCCTGTTGGCAACACTACGAATGAACGGAGAACACAGAGTGAAGCTTCTTTTTGTTCCGGAAGTTGTTTTTGAAAACATGTAAAATGAGTTTTTGCGGCATTTCTTTTACGACTTGTCAGTTGACTGTTTTGTTGAGTGCGGCTTTAAAAAGTTAACGGAGTAATTGGTGTGATAAGGAGTTTACAGTGTTTAAAGTTAACAATCCAACTTAGTTCTCGGGGATACCAACGCATCTGTAAACATCAGGTAAAACGCTGATCGTATATGGAATTGATTACAAATGTCCTTGGACGCCAGTAGCCACTTTCCATCAAGAGGACTGCTCGCTCGTTTGCTAGTACCATACGACTAAAAAATATACAAGCGACATGCGGTGTATTACGGCAACAAACACTACAAATACAAAAAAAAACGAACTTTAACAATACCTACAACTTACAACCACTTTAATTCAAGTTGCGTACAATAAGCAATATCGTTCGCAACCGATAAATTTCCGTAACGCGCCTAACCATTGCAAATTCGGGCAAACTGTTCCAATATTTACGCTTGTGTCCATGGCCTTAAAACATGAAAATGGTACATAAAGCCACAATCCGACGACAAGGGCCATTGGCACGGTTCCAATGCTTCCCACTTCTTTGTTAACTTAGCTATGGGTTGAAACACCCTAAGTAAATATAGGCACCGATGTGAGAAAGGGTGTGTAGAGCGTTTTCGCTCTATAGGGACAGTAGTCGGCAATAGAGATTAAATGTCTTTCCCATTGGAACTACCTCCTCCTCCATGTAGTATTTACATTTCTAAATGTAAATACTACCACTCTTTAGATGTGAAAAACTCATAAGGAGAAACTCATAGTTGGAGTGTAGGTGTCATTGTAGTTGAACTATATCGAATTACTTTTGACTTTAACTTATCTATACAAATAAATAAAATTGAAGTATCTATTCGTGATTTCAAAAATAACACTTTACTCAATGCATATGAAAGTATACACGATACTTATAACGAAAATGCAACTTTTTTTTGCCTGTCTGTCTGTCTGTCTGTCTACCTGTCTGCCTATCTGTCTGTCTAGTAATCTTCTAAACGGCTGGACGGGTTTTGACGGAACTTTCACTGGAAGATAGCTAAAGGTCTAAGGCGTAAAATAAGCTACTTTACTTTAAAATCTAAATTCGAATGTTAATCTTATCTACCAACCAGAAAAAGGAATTAGCGCCGCAGTGCCATATACATTGTAGAAAATTCAAAATAAGTAGCCCATTAATTATCTTATAACAGAAAAACTGGGGCCATTGGCAAGTTTCCAATGCAAACATTTTCTTTGGCATGCTTAGTTATGGTTCGTACGTTCGCTGGCGCTAAGTTACTGTAACGTTTAACATCTCCTGATTTTTGGTGTTTAATATATTCAGCTATTTCCTTCGCTGTATTGACGCAAACTCTATCTGTTTTTCTTTAAATGTTTTACTAACTTTTTTTTCATTCTCTCACATGTCTTTTTCGTCGTGTCCGTGCCGTTTTCTCTTATATTTCTTAATCTTAATCTACTTCTCTTAATCTTATTACCTTTTTTCTTTCTTTCACTTTACTTGTTTCTCACCTTCTCAATTTTCCACATGTCTTTGTCCTATCTTACATTACTTTCATTAATGTCATTTTCCTCCTTTATTCTATCCCTCTCTCCTTTATTCTATACTTCTCATTTTATAAAAAGATCCTTCTAATCAACAGTATTAACCAAAAAAAAAGAATATTTTTTTTCAAAAAGCTGACCTTTATACACATATCCACAACAAACAGAACTGAATTTTTGTACCAATGCAAATAAACTGGAATTCTGTGAATCTCAGTTGTACCGTTCTTGCTGACGCCTCAACCGTGATCATTAATAATGTATAGCGCCGCGTCATTATCTAC
This sequence comes from Urbanus proteus proteus, assembly GCA_018251915.1. NCBI lineage: Eukaryota > Metazoa > Arthropoda > Insecta > Lepidoptera > Hesperiidae > Urbanus > Urbanus proteus. The sequence goes on from DWPV01002689.1 coordinate 10,487, forward strand.
GTTTTCATTTTCCTGCTATCTTCCATTCGAATCCCTATCTTTTGTTAACACCAGAGTTAAGGCTTTAGTTACTTTGTAAGTCGTTCGAGTCGTGCTATAATGATGTGCCATTAAAAGATATGATAATGAAATCTTTGAAAATAACGGATTTTTGAGCTATTAACAATCTTTTCTAAACCTGTACATTTGAAAATTATGCATAGTATACAAGAAAGTCAGTGTCAATATATTTTTGCTCGTGACTGTACTAAACGTATGCTACTTAAGTACGTTAATATTCAAAAAAGAGTACAAAGCCCAAATATCAACAAAAAAATATTTATTTTGTTAAAACTTTCGAAATCTCCACAAAGCGTCAATGCCAATTGTTCTTTCTCAAATTAGTGAACGTGGACATTGAAATTCGCAATAAATCGCTTGAACAGCCGACTGTATAAGTACATAAACGGCGAAAAAAAGTAAAGACGCAATTTTTATTTACTTTACTTTTAATGTACCCGGCGTCAATCGCGCCATTAAGACGAATCTAACGATACTTCTTCATATGCTGACATCTACCAAGCCGTTGAGACTACAGTTTTTATCTAAGAAATACATACATCCACTCGCACAAATAACCATCCTTCTGTCCCAGTCAAGTAAAACGAAATCACTTACTTGGTTATCACTCCTGTAAATTAGGAGCGAGTAACAAAACCAGAAAGTCACTCAGTCACTTAGTTATAACTATGAAAAAAATCAATTTATAGCATAGGTTTTAGATAATGAAAATCGTTTAAAATAATGAAAATGAAAAGCACATGTACTATGTTTAAAGAAACAACAAAAACTGATCGGTCTTAAGCGACCAACTAGATTCAAAATTAAATCTCAGAGGTCAAAATTCTAAAGGAATTTGTTAACCTTTTTTTGGCCTAAAATTGTAGCATTAAATTCATTTGAGTACAATTTTTAAACATGGCTCCTACTAATTGTAAACTATTGTACCTGCCACTATACGAGAAAAATAAAAGTAGTCCCTTTCTTATTAAAAAATGGCGAACAGACGATTTTTTTCCTAACAATATAGATACCAATTGTCAATATAAATAAAATATAAATACCAATCAGTATAAATACACTAGTAATAAACAATTACAAAGAAAAGTATATTTTATAACTTTAATGTATATTGAGAAAAACTCCTAAAAAAAAATTATTGAATAAATTGTTATAAAAACAATATTCAACTTATAAAAACTAATTAATTACGATTACTTAACTAAAGTTTTCTCATATTACTATTCAATTTTTTTTTGTATTTTTTTTATTGAAAACATATAATTTTGAACATTCCATCAACTCTTAAAACCCTGTGTAACCCAAATAAAGAAATAAAAGTGAATACTCACATTTTCAAAAGAATTGAACCCTCTGTCCCAACTGCTGACCGGAGTGCCTCCGAACAGGTATCCGGGATACCGGTCACACATTTATCCTTCTTCTGTTACTTTAGTCCCAAACAATTACACACTGGTCCGTGATTCACCGACAGTTTATACGTAACTCATTGTAATCTTATACACGAAAGTCTATCTTCTTATGTGATATATTGAAATGTACCTGAAAAGAAAATAATTCACATAATTAAAATCTTTATTATCGCATTTGAGGATCCAAATTAATCCTCAGATGCATCGCCACCCCTGAGGACTAAGTTGAACACCTCAAACCCTTCAAACCAGAACAAAGCAACGCTGAATGCTGCTGTTATAAGGCTGTGTTCATAACCTAATATAGTCATTCATAATAGCTTACGTAACATTATCATAGTGTATATTAATAAATACAAATTTCAGTGCCTGCCTTCAGTATTTAATAATTTTAAAAAAATGTGTGTTCAATATTTTTCTTTCTTACTTTTGTGTGAGTACTTTAGTGTGTGACTCTGGTATTTTGTAAGGACTGTTCATAGTATACTATGAATGTAAATACCATGTATTTTGTAAACATGTAGAATTGAACGCTGCATTTTATTGTACCCACAGTAACAGACTATTCAATTTTATAATTTTTTAACATATAAGTTCAACTAAAGAATTTTACAGCTTTATCTATATGGTCATGACAGTGGTCAATGGCCTTAATAAGATGTGGATCATTGCACTAATTTTGAGGTCATTACCATCACCAAAAATATAAACAACTATATATAGAATATATTAGTAAGCTAAATGTACTTGATTTTTATAAAAACAAAAAAAGGTTTTATTATCAGCAAGATTCAAAATTTATCTTGATACGTTAAACATAGGTGTGTTTCTATAATGTCGAAGCTCAAGAGTGAGCCAGAAAAAAGTACGATAGAATCCCAATTACAAGAACATCCGATTAATTGGAATCACGTCACGGCCCTAACTACTGATTTAAAAAAATTGTCACAAAGCATTAAGCTACGTAAAAAGACGAGTTTAAAACCTCTGACTATTTACTCTCGCTCTCATTCGTTTTAAAATTTCAAAAAGTGTGGCTGGACTGTAATAATGAAGACTCTGGATTCCAAAATTTAACTGATGAAGAAATCATTGACAATTTAAATAGTTATGAGAATGAAAATGAAAAAGGGACTAACACAGAGGACGTTTATCAAGGATCTTCTCATGTAGAAACTTTTGAAGTTTTAGATATAGCTTCTAAGTAGTCTGAAAGAAAGAATCAAATCGCTTACACTTGTTACAACTGAAGCGCATCAAGGAATTGGCTGAACAGATGTGAATAATAATGTCAAAGATCAAGAACATGTTACTTTCAACCAAAATTAAATTGTAGTACATATTTTTAACCGACTTCAAAAAAGGAGGAGGTTCTCAATTTGACTGTATTTTTTTATATTTTTTTGTCTAAATGGCTTAATATTATTCAATTTGACTTTGAATTTTATCATTCTGATTTTTGATTATCCGGACTACCACTGGTTTTAATGATAATTGGGATTTTACTGTATTAGAAATATTACTTGATTTCCACAATACGCATGACAGAGTGTTTCCACACCGGTCTAACACACAATGGATACCGGGTGTGATCCCCAGGCAAAATCTGAATGATGAATTTAACTTTCTGTTCGGTGTTTATGTATTTATTTTATTGTGTCCTTTGCACCCATCATACAGGAGAATTTCTGTTTTTTTTGTTCACGAGGGGGAAACCGTCAAAAGGTACCCAACACCTATGGAGCCATGCTGTGCGCCATTGGCGCTGTAAGGGCATGGCCACCGAGGGAATATCTTTGTGGAGAACTTTGCATGTAGAAGTGTTTAAAAACATATGTTTTTATTTCAAGTGTTCACTTTCACCAATAGGCATGAGTTATTAACACCATACAAAAGTTAAGATACAGTATTGTTTAGTATAGAAATACTTCCCATAAGTCAATAATGGATATTATAAGCATGTTTACAAATAAAGATGTAGAGAAGATCCATATACATATTATGACAAATTGATTTAGAAAGCTGTGTCAGATATGTGTACAAATGATAAAAGAACGATGAAATTATTTATGTGCATAGGCAATACCAGTATGGTTAAACTGTAAAGTAGTGGTTCTCAAACTTTTTTGGTGGCGGAGCCCTTTTGAAAACCAAAGTTTTTGACAGAGCCCCAAAATAAACTATAAAGTTACGTGCATTCTTTTTTTAACGGGTAATCATATTACAATGTACGTGTATACTGTTATAAAAGAAAAATAATCTAATGGGAGTAATCGTACTGAGCACCTGTAAAGGCTTTACGGAGCCTCAGGGTTCTACGGAGCACACTGTAGAGCTACTTATATTTCTAGCAAGCAGTTGTATAAGTAGAAGGGGGTGAAAGAAGGCTGTTAAGGACCGGACCATCTTAGAAATTAGTTACAATACATCTGTGATCACTTTAAAATGGAACACTATTGTGGATCAGGTATTCATGAGTGACAGTGACCACTGACCGAGGGAATTGTTGATGAGGCTTTGACCACTTACCGTGGGGTGGACTGGGGTATTTGATAGTGATATTACTACATATTAAGTGGTTTTTGTAACTTTCAAGAACATTAAAAACATTAGATTAAGAATATCAAAAACAGATTTTAAATTGTTATGAACCAAAATATGACAAGTAAATCAATTTTTATTGGGTTTTAATGGAAGAGTATGGGGAAAATAATAAATACATAGAATGAACACAAAATTAACAAATGCAAAAATATTATTAATTTACGAGTATATATTATATTAAAGTAAAACTGGTAGATGTATGCAATATACAGAACTCTAATATAAATATTAATTTCGTAGATTAACAAACAATTTTAGTCGTATTTTAAAAGAATGCCTATATTCATTTCTTATTCTTAAATCAACTTTAAATTATTTTGAATATCTACAAATATATTAGTAAAAAATAATTTTATCGTGTAATTAAACTAAACAGATACATTTCCATCTGAGATGCTAAAAAAATCAAATGCAAGTATTCGATAAAAACACACGAATTATCTTACGTGGTGTATGGTTTTAAATATATAGCGGAACAGAATACCGTTCTTTAGAAAATTCAGTAACAAGTCGTCCATAGAAAGTAGTAAAAGATATAAAATATTTACCGAAGCGATTTTGTCAGACCCCCGTAATTACATTAGGCATACGATTGACAATAAATAACAAAGATGAACTTACTGAACACGTTTTGCACTTACGTGAATGCTTCTGGTGGAACCTTAGAATATTTCACGATAACTCAACACTAATAACTACAAATAGAAACAAATCAGATTTTTTACAATTTTTCAGACCAAGTCCAATTTCTGTAGAAATGTCAAGCGCCCAAATTTGACGGCAACGTGAACGAAGACGGCAGGGTGCTATAGATAATAAATAACGCGCACAATTACATTGCACAGGTAACTTATTAAATATTATTTTTTTGTTTATTTTTCTGTTTGTTAATATTATTTTAGTTTCATAAAATAAGAACCTAAACATGATCCCATAGGTAAATTTAGGATCATATTACGTTACTTGCATTAATAAATGTTATACATAAAGTTTAATTAGTATAAAGTGCTATTAATATCAGTGTCTATCTTCCTATGTATAATATATATCTATATTACCGTGATTTAGTGCGAATGTCATATTTTTCTAATACAAGCTCGCTAATCATAGTTTTGATTAACAGCCATATTATTTTAATGAAATACAAAATAACAAATGTAGATATACAGGCTGAATGTTGACACATCTCACGCCATAAAAACCAATTAAAAAATTTACTTTGACGTTTATGACAGACGCCAACGCCGCCAACCAGCATTCAGCAATTTTAGGCGCCATTTTGTTCACCATAGAGTAACATATTATACGAAATTGTTCACTTAAATCTCTTCAATCACTTCTCTTGTCTTGGTCGTCTCGCTTCGCGTGTCGTTGGATGATCTTGATATATTTTACAGATTTTACTGTATGTGATAATTCTTCTGTGAACTGATTGTGTTTTAAAATGTCTTACCTTTATTAAATTCGTGCGTCGAGGCAGAGTTAGGATTATTGTAGGTAAGTGGATTTAAGCCTCGAAGAAAGGTAATGCCAATGGCGTCATCGTCATATCATTACCATTAAAATGTATTTTGCTAGAATACTATCAAGATATCGTTCTTTTTTGGACTATATTTGTTTATTTTACATTATATAAAGACATATTAAAACTGCTTTCTATAACTTTTAGATAAGGACGCCTGTCCAGTAAATTCTTTCAGAAATTAAACACCACGGGGTTATTGTTAATTTAGGTAGGTACATCAAAATTACCAATAAACCCGTGGTGTTTAACTTAAGCACGAATTAAATGTTGCAAAGAAAATAAATAATTCCATTTGGATAACAATCCCAGTTTAAAACTTGTACCGGTATATCGCGCAGTCTGATTACGATAGTGAGCTGTTACAAAACGCGGCCGCCATGTTAGCACCCTACAATTTCAACACGTTACGTTTTTACTAGAGGTGGGCGATTATGAGATATACTAATACTAATCATTCGATTATGAAGATATCTCGAGATATCTCGATCATGACAGCCATTAGTAACTAGTTTTACATTACTAATCATTCATCGTTCATTGTCCGTTAATATATCTCATAATCGTG
>DWPV01002690.1:0-16650 GCA_018251915.1 Urbanus proteus proteus
TGTGCCTATTGTAAGTAAGGATTCTATTTTTACTTTTTCAAATATCCTTCAGTAAACTTAAGTTCTTAGTTAATTCTAAGAGATAGTTTATTTCCTGTCTGAGAATTCATTAGACATCATATTCTGAGTATTCATATATTATTAGATTTTTCTATTTCTTGTTATGATTAATTTGGCATAATATTTCCCTCATAATATAATCGGCACTTTTCATCAAGATGCGACTCAATGAGCGATAAAATCAATGATTTTTGAGACATAACAATTGTTTTCTGATAGGCTTCAATGTTTTACTTAGTGATCAAATGTTAATAAACGTTACAACGATATAATTTTTATGTGCTTTTCTATAGATCGCAAATGGGCATGTAGTCCACCTGATGTTAAGTGGTCTGTACTAGGGATGTAATGGTGCTCCGTAGCCGTAACCGAAACTATTGGTTATCCGAAATTTAACTGAACTTCACCCGACCAAGCCGACAATAACTGTGGACATTCCTTAATACAAATAGTATATCATTACTTCATTGTACGTACTTTATTTTTCTTTTAATATTCCTTGAAAATCCGTATCCGCAAACCAAACTATCGGATTATCCGAAATAATTTCTCTAACATCCCTAGTCTCTACCTGATCTATACTACTACATACTATCACTACAAGTGAAATTATTTTCCTACCTGTGGGTGGTTATACGCGCCTTGGTGCTCTTGGCTTGAAACGGCGTAAATTGAGTTTCCCTTCTCACACCACTATTAAATAAAAAAACAAGTAGATTATTTACTGAGTTATTTTTGAATGTCAATATAATCTACCACTTCACAAGGTGTTTTTAATGTTATCAAATTTATATTATGATGATTAAGAAAAAATCTATACAAATTAAATGATATGTCTGGGGTTTTCCCTTACTTGTATATTATACTCGTATGTAAGCATACAAAAGTAAAAACATATAGGTACCTACCTACCAACGTACCTTGGTATTTTATTTAATAAATGCATAGCTCGCAATCACGGAAAATTATTCTTCGAATGCAAACCTTAAATTATACACGCCTTCGTGGCTTATGTTAGGATATCTTCACATTGAACTCTTTTATACTTATAAGCGTCTGTAGCCATGTACTTTGATATCCCATTGTTCCTAGGCAGAAATGAAATACTACCATGTTGCTTAGACGGGGAATGATGGAGGGCAATACGGGTTTACAAACCGCCCAAAGAACGAGGTGTGATAATTGCTTGTATGCACATTAAAGCAGAGCTATTTTATATGTATCTTGTTGTCTTACGGTCTGCAACGAAATGGGCATGGCGCTTGTGAGACTTCAGCGAGGGTCCAATGGAGTTCCCGAAGTCCTCCACTGTCGAGCGCTGAGGACGGCCACCGGGGGTGTTTTAGTGCGGTAAAAATACCACATAACCCGGCGTCGCGTCGGGTACCGTCATCAAAAAAATCTATATCTGCCACCTTGATTTATGCAATTCAAATGTAGTAAATTATGATTATTATTAATAAAATATTTACATTCGTTGACGTAAGTGTGAAAATACTTTAATAGGTAGGTAGTGGGTAAAAACGTGACGGCGTGGCCGCGTCATTGTTTGCTGCACTTTGCACTAAAATGGAATGACGAAACCATAACTTAAACATTAATTCAATGTTTTGCATTTTACGTAAAACAATTGAATGCTGATGTTAGCGTTTCAGAACAAAAATAAAGCGTAAACGTGTGTAAAACGCAGACTTACACGAGGCGACACGAGATGGTGAGTCAGAGATAGCAACACATATACAATATTACTAGCTGATCCCCGCGGTTTCATCCGCGTTTAAAAAGTAAAAAGGAATACATATTTAAACATAACTGAAATCCCGCGCGGGGACCGGGATGCGCGTGGAGTGCGCGCTAATGTTTTTTCATACTGAAAGTAGCCTATGTTACGCCTTAGAGCTTCAGTTATCTTTTGATCTCTTATGAAATTCCAAACAAACACTTCAATTTTATTTATTTGTATAGATAACTTTATATATTTTTTTTTTTGGAGATAGAAACATTTAAATGATATCCGTAACTATAGGAGCGTAGTTGAGCAGGTCTGTACTTAATGTAGGATTCATACTAATTAAAATCCCATCGGTGAGTAAGCACTGTGAAGAGAACTCTAGGATCTCTCCTGAACGCAATCGGAATCCTCTGAGCACGTTGCCTCGTCGGCCTCAGTATCCACCCAGGAGAGTATTACGCTTACCGCACCCACTGGTGTTTACAAGTGGCGTTTATTCCCGAAACTAAAGTGACAATGACTTTTTATACCTACAACCAAAAACTTAAACACAACACTAATTACAGAAAAACACTTAATACAGGTTCGCTTAAACTCCTTACTTAGCTTTAACAATCTACTTTAGAAGTCACGAATTGTGAGAAGTAGCCATCAAAATATTTACAGGCTCTGCAGCAGTATAAATGTTAGGAACATATCCAAAAATGTTTACATATGTGCACAAACAATTTTGCTTAAATATAACACGTTAGCTGCTAGACTATTTACTTTAGTCACGTACATATTATGATATGATAACTATTTATTTTAGTCAGCTATGATATACAGTTTGCTTTGACACTTTACCTAGTTGCATAGAATATTTGAATATCCTTGTCTAAGGCGAGGCCAGGCTAAAGATTGCAATATTGTGATAAGCATTAGGTTAATAATGTTAGGATGTTTTTTTTTCAGGTCATCTAGTATCTATAATTACACAATTATAAGAGAAACAGGACCCACAAATGATACCGTATTTGTTTTTATATAAGAGTAGCAAGTAGCAGTCTACCGTATGGTTATTGTCATGGACATATTTTAATGTCATAGAAATTAATCTTACAGCTCTATAGGTTACGTGGACCTGAGGTCCGCTACAGATCCGTAATTTACCTAAACATTAAGTTGGAACGCCTCCTATAAAAATGAGCATACAATATCCGCAGTCCTTATACTTAAGTACCTGTCAAACCACATCATAGATACAGATATAGATAAACGACGATAATTAAGAAGACGCCATAATTTTTATAATGAGAGATGTAAAGGCCCTCAGACTTCCCCGTTCTCTCAATCTAATAGACATATATAGACAATATATTCTTTATACAAGCCAAGTCGAACCACCAACATCGCAGATGTTTTACAAATCTAGAAAAATGATTCCAGGTAGACGAAATTAAAACAAATTGCTTTATAATAATCAATTTTAATATACTACTTGAATTCGTGAGAACTTTGAGCGATAATATCAAATAATGTGAGTGCCATTATTACCGTCACGAAGGAAAATTTAATGCTTCCTTTTGTGTCTTTATATATGAAAAATCTGCTTCCGTATGTTTGTGTCCACAGTATTACCACCTCCGCCTCACCTAAAGATTGTTGTTTTGTTCTAGTCTGAAGGGTGTGATAAGGGAGACATATTTATCCAAGGCGTCCTAACTTAATGCTCAAGGGAAGGACAGTTCTTTTTTCCTACTTCAATATTAAAAAAAAACTTTAATGGACTGATATTGTTTTGACTGTTCTTTATGTAGATTCGTTAGTGGATTAAGACATTAATTTAATAAAGGTAACGCTAATCGGAGTTATATGGTGGGTAATATCCATAATAATAAATATTTACATTATTGGCGCGTCGCCTTCGTGTACCATCTGAGCAAACAGCGTACCTCCACTGACATCCGTAGCGTTATAATTGTTCTACCAACTTACAGTTGGCGGGTACGTTCACATCAATATCTCATATTTTATTTACAAATTACCTTTAAGATTTATATAGGTTGGTAAGGTGGTGGTTGGTGGTTCGACTCCGGTGGCACCACCGTCATACCTATTTCTGCTTTATATCACCAGTGTTCAGCGCTATTGTGTTCTGGTTTGAAGGGTGTGGTAACGGAGACATAAATATCCGAGGCGTTCAAACTTAGTCCTCAGGGGTGGCAACGCATCTGTGGCCGACCTCAGGTAGAAATGTGATCTTATCTGGGGTTGATTACAGATGTCCATGGGCGACAGTGGCCACATACCATCAGGTGGACTGCATGCTCGTTTGCTAATTTGATCGTTTACAAAAGATACTACACATCTTGAATGAAAAGAAAAAAACCAGCCTTCATGGAGACGCTGGCTGAGCTGTCCGAGTTCATAACCCAGATTTAGACCCCATGTAGTCTTGCGATAGGCAGGACATACCATAGCCTTATTACAACGAATACGACCTGTATGGGATCCTTGGTTAAAACGTTCAATTTGACCTCAGTACTTACAAAACAATATTATTTTCGACTCCACTAAAAATAGTCTTATCTTTTTTCCTATTGATGTGTGCAAGAATAATAGTGCACTAATGCAAAAGTATGTGCAAAAAATGTATATTTACAGAAACCATTAATACCTAGCATTTGTTAGCTCTTTTTGTTAACTCCCTCATTAAGGTAGATAAAGGTGCATAATAAATTCATGTAATAAAGTTTACCTCCTGGTAACTAATGTATTATCTATACAAATAAATAAAATTGAAGTGTCTGTTTCAAAATATCATTTTTTTACTCAATGCATATGAAAGTATATACGATACCTATAACGAAAATGCAATTAAATTTTTTTTTGTCTGTCTGTCTGTCTGTCTGTCTGTTTGGCTGAGCTAATCTTCTAAACGGCTGGACCGATTTTGACGGGACTTTCTTTGGTAGATAGCTGGAGGTCTAAGGCGTAACATAGGCTACTTTAATTTTTGAAAAATCCATTAGCGCGCTCTACGCGCACGCGCATGCCGTCGCGGGACGGCGGGATGACTTTCATGTTTAAATATGTATTCTTTTTGACTTATTAAACGCGGGTGAAACCGCGGGGTTCAGCTAGTTTAGAAATATTTGTTCAGGTCTTATTCGATCCGCCTTCAGATATTCCTCTTGAATCTATAGCACACATATATTATGATAAAAAATAAGTTTATACTTGTATTCTCACCTGCCATCAAGTTGATGGGGCCCATTCTGGAGCACGACGTTAACCAGCGAGGGCTCCGCGAACGTGACGAAACCGAAGCCCCTCGAGCGGCCCGACTCGCTGTTCTTCATCACCACGCAGTCGATCACGTCACCGTACCGCGAGAAGTATCGCTGCAGGTTCTCTTGGGACGTCTCCCATGACAGACCGCCGACAAACAGTTTTCTGGACCAAATATTTTAAAGTTATTTAATTATATGCAGAAGAAATTCAGGAACGTAACATGGTATATTTGTGGTTGAACCTTCTGTAAAAGGCTAGAGTAAGGAAGTATATTGATCACACTACTCATATTTCTATTGCAAAACAGCTATTTATATCAGAGGATTAAATTATCATTAGTATGATAATCATCTTTAACTTCGGATAACTACATTGCTTTTATATTGGTTAGTCTGTAATCTATCCTGTTCTCAAATCAGACTACGCTAATATTTCCGTTATTATATTTTTCGAAGTTTTCTCTATCTGACCCATGATGTACTAAAATCGGAAAATATTGAAAGAATTAATTTAATAAATATAACAAGGATTAATAAAATTAAATACTTTATTTCTTATCAGATAATCGGTACTTTGATTTTAGGTTGCAGATAAATTACAAAACAATTTAACTCAATAATATCCGTACTAAACAGAATTGCAGTATTTTAAACACTTGTTTCTCTTGAGCTGAAATAATTGTGAATTTAATGCAACATAAATGATGTGAAATTTTATTTTATTTTGAATCATTTTACATGGGTGGAATTCATGTCATGGTAAGTCATGTAATGCCTCAGTCGTTATATGTGCCAAAAATATGATAGCTTAGTATGTACTTTTCAATATTGAAAGGATTTCATGTAATACCCACTATCTGGTTATGCATCTGTTTTAAAAGTATGAGTATTATATTTCATTTTACAGTTATTTTCTATATCAGTAACTGTTAAAACACCCGTGTAGGACTAACCGGTTTAATATTTTTATAAAACTAGGTTTATTGTGATATTTATCATACTTAATGTTGTGATTCTAGGTTACACCAAAACTAAAAACAATCTGGCATAAAATTACAGTAGAAATTACAAGTAGTCATGCACATTCCATAATTAACTCTGGACTTTCCAAAACACTGGAAATGCTACATTTTTCTAAAAATAGTTTTCTTTGTTTTTAAAGTGTCAGCAATAACATGTAGGTAGTACTTTAAATATCACTCATATAATAATTTTCAATCATGTGCATGCAGTACACTAAACGGCAAACAATGTACATGCAATGTTTGTAACAAGTGTAATATGTCCTTGGTCAATTTTAAGGCCAGACTTCCATTCACAAATTGCACATGGAAATATTACCTAGCATTTGTGTCTCAAGTCTTAAGTGATACAGTTTATTTTGCAATATATTTTTTACTTTATTAAATTAAAAAGTTAAAATAAAACACCAGAGTAATTGAAATAGTCTAACATAAGTTTTCTACATGTAATATACAAAGTACATAATTGTTATTGTTATTTTTATACAATTATTTTCTTATTTACTTTTGCTATAATATATTGAATTTTGATTTATTTAATTTTATTTTAATTTTTTTTGGATTATTTTACCAAGCAACATTACAATACTATTGTTATAAAAGCGATGAGAAAAGTGATCATTTCAAAACTAATTGCTAGGAACTAAAGTACCTAACCGTTATCTATATCTAATCTATACTATCTCAAGACAGCTATCTGATCACCTGAATTAAAGTTGTGAGCTATATTTTGGTTTCATTTTGCATTTTAATAAATACATCAAATTCGCTTTGGTGCAAAGAGATTCCTTGTTTCATAAACAAAAATATGTATTTGTAAAGTTAGCGGGACACACAAGATTTAAAATAGAAGTTAGTATTACAACAAAAAGTGTTTTTTTATTGTTTGAGATTTGTAATCATTTAATATTTTTAGATGCAATAGGTTGTAATTGCATGTTCTCGATTGTATTGATATATCAACATGTTTTTTTTAAACTGTTGTAAGTACAGCACTCATTCTTATAAACATACTTAATTTAAGAGTTCACTCTTGCAAAAATCAATACAAGGTCTTTGACCTACCGAGGGCATTGACATCTGCTTCATTATCTACAGTTAGGAATTTATGCTAAGTACACAAAAACAGAGTTGAAAAGGTGAAACACTTTGCAAACTTTCCAAATAAAAATAGAACATAGAAAGCATAGGAGACTAATAAAACATGTAACAAACTAGTTCATGTAAAATGAGCTTATCACTTATTTAAAAGTGTAATTATGAGCTTGAACTTAATCTACATTCATAATTGCAAACTCTATAGAAAAATGTAGACCATTATTTTACATGTAATACAAACTTATGTATGTAAATATTTGTTGATAGGTATACATATACACCATACTATATTGTACGATAGCACATCATATGGCAGCTGACTATAATCAATAACCAAAATAATAAAAATAGAAATACGTAAAAAATGCTTTCCTAGTATTTTGAACAACTCAATGTGTACCTATTTGTTTGTTGGAATGGAACTATATTAAATATTCTAAATGGTTTTCTTGTTATTTGAGTTTTTACAGTCATACGGACAGTGTGACATTAGGAATGATTGAGAATACTATAGGTAGTATTGGTACATTATTTATCCATAACTGAGTCATAATGCTATGATTGACTTGTTACAAATAAACTAATTCTCCTGGTTCCATTTCATACAATTTTAAAAGCAAATAATTTACGATTCTATTATTTACATACTTAAATACACAGAACTAGAGACTATCAAGCATCAAATATATTCTTGCTACATTGACCCAAATTCATAGTCTAATACTTTATCTGCAATGTTTAAATAAAATGTGATAAGCAAGAATACTTAAAACAACAAGGTGAGGCTAAAGTCAACTACAGAATAATAACAATAATGTTTCACAAACATATTGGAGAAAATATATTATGCTCAAAGTATAATATATTGGTTATGAATGGAGAACTTAACATCAATGGACATGTTTGTGTAGACCACATGGCATAACTGCATGCTGACTTAGCACAATCACTTATCTGGTGAAAGTAACATTCACTTAAATCCAACTGGACTACTGTTCAAAGCATGGAATTTTTATGAATACCATATCTGCTCTAATGGGCGTTTTTGTAGTAAATGCAAATAAAACATTTTTCACATTAGTTTACAAACTGTAATTAGTGTACTACTTGTTAGAAGCCAATTATCTAGAACCGTATGGGTCTGTCAATAACTGAATAAGTGAGGTTATGCAGTTAACTAGGCCCTATAGAATAGAGGCGACCAGAGCGTTGACGCGTCAAAGGTTAATTTTCAACACGTCGGCGCGGAAAAGCAAACTTAAAAGTAAACATCTCCCATATTTCTTACAAAAATCGAGCTAACAACAATATCTCCACAGCTTACGTAGGTAGCCGTATGCTAATGAATCAGCACGTTTTAAGAGTATCGCAAATCACATTCAGCTACGCGGCACTTCCAACATTGCTCCATTAACCTCATTCATAACGATCGTACCGATCAAATCCATTAGAAATCGAAAAAGGACAACCAAATACCCGACTAATAATGCCTTACCGCGAAATTCGTGATAAGAGAAAGCAGCGATTAGTCACAGACAGGTTAATTTTACGTATTGCGTTCTCGCGAAGATGGGTTTTGTGAAGACTAGTTATATAAACATCTGTATGCTAATATTTGCAATCAAACATAATAAGATGCTTAAATATGGCAAAAATATACAATAGGAAAGTAAAGCTGCCATGATCGCATACACGCAACTTGCACGGCTAGGCTTGGGGTCGCTGCCCGCTCGCCGGTAAAAGGCTAATTGAGCATACGTGAACTGTTACCATGTCATTCATCAAATACCGATAATTCAACAAATATTATTCATAAAAATAATGTAAAATCGTATCACACAACAGAACGTAACGCTACCTCCCAAGCCCTGCTGGCTATTCGTGAAATGCGACACACCAAACGAACATGCAGTTTGACCTATTATAGCTGCCGTCCCTTGGAACGGCCTAAACTAAAATTTAAATACACAAATATATGCTTACCCCTTCTCGTCATCGTCCATGTCTGGATTCATACGCATAACTTAATACTAATTAAAAATAATGGTTGGCACCGGTAAGACACCCAAACCACACAAGCACAGACCCACACGAATGGTTATGGCGGACCAACCATATCCGCTTTCTCAAAAAAGTCATGGAAGGAGGAAATTGTCAAGTTGGGACCAAAATACTTTTAATCCAAAAAAAACGTAATATGTAATAAAAATTAAAAAATAAAATTCAAATAATAAAATAATGTATTTTTATTGAAAGAAAAATAATAATATTGATCAATAAAATAGTATTTTATATTAAAAGTTATGAATTCGAGTAGCGAAAGTGATATAAAGTTGTTTTTGTGTCACAAGATGTCACTACAATAACTAAATGTTGCCACTATAAAAATAATTTATTTATTCACATAAATTAAACATTTTTCCCCGATTAAGTATCTAAATATTATTTATTTAATAATTAGTTATTGGTATTTAAATAACTAGTTTTAAAGAAATACAAGAATAAATTTAAAAAATATATTTTTTCATTCCTACAATTTTAAATCTTTTAGAATCACCAGGGATGTATCTGTACCCCTGTTACGAGTTTATTATGTTCAGTAAAACGTTTCTTGTCAAAGTTCATAATTACATTTGGGCCCATAAAGCAGCGCTCGTATCGGACTGTTTAGGTACCTACTAATGTTTTACTGTGGAAAAACGGGCGTAAACGTAAACCGACATCGTATCAAGAAAACGTAACAAACTTGTACTAAGCGTACTGGGCATTGGACCATTGGACATCTCCGACAAAGAGCTGTCTTTCAATATTATATTAAAAGAAGAGTTAAAAAGAAGTAGACGTAATATATATGGTGTTATTTTTTTTTACTATATTATATCCCAGAGTAGGTATGTAATTACCTTTCCCAAAATGTAGTTAAAAGTAGTCTAGTTTTCTTGCCCGTTTTTCCATAGTAAAAGTTTAGTACCCAAAAGGTCCACTAGGAGCACTGCATGTAGATGTATGGTCCCAAACAATATATTTAATCTACTCTTTGGTCCCAAACTGTGGTCCCAAACGTAAACGAGGAACGTGTCACTAAACGCAATAAACTCGTAATACCTCTATTAAAATACATTACGTTGTCGAATCTTTTGCATTGTATGTTGAAAATTTGAGACCCTTACATTGAATTGGGACCAATTTGGATTTACAAAAAAATCCAAGTCGTTTGCCAATATAGTCAAGTTTTCCACGAATTTGTGCAGGTGTATAGACACCATGGAAGAAAGAGACAGATGGAATGTCATGTAAGCGAAAATTTCAGTACCTAAACGGTCTGCTAGGAGCGCTGCATGTAGATGTATGGGCAAAACGTAAACGAGGAACGTTTCATCTAAAGGTAATCAACTCGTAATAGGGGTACGGATTTCTATGTGTTTGTTTGGCTACAGCGGTTCCCATACTAATTGGGTCCTATGACACCATCTGTTGTCTCTTTCTTTCATGATGGACACCAATAAGTGTCACGGAAAATGGACACCACAATTTATTATTAAGTTTTGTTTAGTGTTGCCATTTATAAACATGAATTGTAAATTGTTTGTGAATTATTTAAATTGTGCACTTACATATTCGTTTTATATAAAAATATTCCAGATATATCTATCACTGGTAGTATTGGTATAATTCTTAAAATATGAACCCCATTTTACACATCATTAACGTTGATGGGTTTTCAATTTTATTTATGATAAAATGCTTGATTATGCGTAGAATATTTTTATAGGTGCTGGTAATAATATGGATTCAGCTTATCTCTCTAGTTAATATCGCCACTGATAATTTATGACCTGATAATGGATCGTACCTTATCAATAAAATATCTTGTTACCTGTTAAATGTTATAATATGAAATATTTGCTTATGTAGTGCTTAACCATTCTATTTTACAATATGGTTTGGGATTCTTGCGATATAATTTTTAACAGAAGTGGTCATATATTTTATACAGGTGATCTGGTGACTGGAAATGTGGTGTTAAAATTTAAGCGCAAAAAGAATGTTGAATGTAAGTTTATAGAACGTATTTACCTTCTATTTACCTGCCATCTGTTTATATACATACAACATACAAAAGAATTTACGAATAGCTTTTTTTATTAATTTGTATGTTACTTCATATATTGCAGATATTGATTTCAAAATTATTGGAATAAGCAAGGCATCTTGGTCCAGACCGTCACCGACACTTCCGTACATTAAATTTTACTCCCAAAAAAAGAAGATTTTTGATGTAACTATAGATATCTTTCGAGACATAAATGGTAATTAAATATAAAATTATTCTTTACGCTATACTAGTATGGTAATCTAATATCCATTAATAATTTAAAATTATGTAAAATATTTTAGGTATAAAAGTCAACCGTGGAATATGTACATACCCATTTGATTTCATTTTACCGCCTGACGCACCTTCAAGCTTTAAAAGTTCAGTAGCAACGGTAAAATACTTTATTCAGATTACTAGCAAGACATCGTGCAATATGCCTAGAAGGAAAATCTTTCCTATGTGCGTATTAGGCAAAATAAATGTTAATAATTTCGAAGAATATAAGGTAATAACAAATTATCACTTT
Organism: Urbanus proteus proteus; assembly: GCA_018251915.1. NCBI lineage: Eukaryota > Metazoa > Arthropoda > Insecta > Lepidoptera > Hesperiidae > Urbanus > Urbanus proteus. The sequence goes on from DWPV01002690.1 coordinate 11,813, forward strand.
TATATATTTTTTGTTTTCGGAGGAAACCTTTTCAAAGGTAACCCTTTCCTTAGTAGGTTTTAGTGGGAATTTACTATAATGAAACATTCCCGGTGGCCTACTTCGGTACTAGGTATGTAGAGGATTTCGGGTTGTTCGGGATCCCGGGGCTACAATTATGAAAAAGAAACTATGTAACTTGTATTACAAGGAATCAAAAAATGTTATACAAGGAATTCTTAGTCCCGATGAAAAACGTCGTCATGATTTTCCAAATCCAATGTACAAAACTCAATTTTTACTGGTTGCAGCTACGTGACTTAAATTTGTTGTGTACTAAGCGGCTTTTTAAATTCTGTTCAAGTTTCTTCTTAAGTGCAACTCAAACTTTAGAGGAAGAAAAGGCCGATAGTTAGACTGGTGGTGTCATCTAAATCTTAGTAATATCCTTCCGATATCTCAATAGTCATGATGATGAAGATTTATAGAATTGGGTTAATAAAAATGAGGATGTAAGGAATAACGATATATTTTCATAAATTAATAAAAAATAAAATGATTTTAGGTGCCTACTCTTTTTGAATTAAGTAAAACATTATTATGGAATACTGGAAACATCTCTATATTTTTCAAAACTTATCGAGGATTTACATTTGATCAAAAGATACCATTTGAAGCAATAATCAGCAATGAGAAGAGAATAATAATAACTAAAATTAGAGTAACACTTATGCAGGTAACGATTTAAAAAAAAAAACGCAGGTAAACTTTACGTTTAAGAATCTGGTTTTGGTATCGTGATAATAAGCACAATGATCATAATGTAGTTATTATATTTACTATTACCTTAAAACAGTGTTTATTGTATGTATATTTTTATGTGCCTAATTTGTTACGAACGCTATAAAAATATTGTTTAATTAGTTTCAGATATACTTTCAATTCCAGTACCGTATTTTCAACTAAGCTTTTAATATTTTAGAAACGCAATTACACAGTATCATCTGGGCATTATGATGATGAAAAGGCAGTATCTAAAGTAATACATACAGAATTCACGAATGAAAGAAGTGAGACTTGTAAATTTTTTATGGACGTACCATGGATTTTGCCTACTAGTTTGAATGTGACCGATGCTATGATAAATATTTCGTATATTTTAAGGGTATGTAAGCATCAATTGTAGAAAAAAGAAAATTCATCTAATCATGATAATACGTCGTGTGTGGTTTTTGGAATAATAAAATATGTTTGTTTCTCTTTTCAGGTGGAGATATTTTTTCTATTACATTTTACTATACATAAAGATATTCCTGTTATAGTAACAACGATACCAGTTTCACATTACCCTTTTGCTACATAGCTCTTGTAAAATAAAGAAAATAATAAAATTATATTTACAACATATGTATGATGTATGTAAAAAAATCGACTGCTCTATTTATGTAATCTCTTTGAATCACATACATGTTGGTTTGTATGTAGGTAGTATGTAATAGCAGAGAATAAATAACAAGAGTAAATTGTAACTGATATTATAACAAAACACAAGTTGGGCATATAAATAAATAGATTTATATATATATTATATAATAGTTACGCTTAATTTTTTTTACATTTTATACAAATAAATGATAAAATTATTACAATGCATTTTAACTGAAATAAACGTAATTTGTGTAAATGTAATTTGTGATTGATTTAAACTTTTGTATTAATAACAGTACCCTTTAGTACGAGATTGTTACTTTTCTTTGAAACTATCTCGGTTTACGTTTGTACGCGTTTCTTCCATAGTAAAATATTAGTACCTAAACGGTCCGCTACGAGCGCTACATGTAGATGTTTAAGCCCAAAAGTAAACGAGGAAAGTTTCACTAAACGTAATAAATTCGTAATAGGAGTACTGCAATAGTACTCACGAAACCAATTCGCCCCATTGGGATTGGATCGACACTAGCGCATATAAAGTTCAAAATTGGGTAGATATGAACTAAAATAAATTAACTAAACGAAGTCACGTTAACTTTTATTTAAAGGTTTATTTAGACATTTGATCACACCGGTCATTATAATGGATTGAAACAACGCTATTAATGCGTCGGTAATCTCGGTTTACGTTTACGTCTGTTATTCCATAGTAGATAATTCTGCTAGGAGCGCTGCATGTAGATGTATGGGCGCAAATGTAAACGAGGAACGTTTTACCGTGGCTTCACTGAACGTAAAAAACTCGTATTAGGGGTACTGATTTTATATAATTCATAATTTTCATTTATGTAATAAAATAATTAGAAAACTTTTGCCGTCTAAGGTAAGAAAAAAATCCGTGGCACATAGAAACAGACAAGGAAAAATTAAATAAATGACATTCTGCAAAAGTAATTTGGATGAAAAATTATATTATCTTTGCTTTTTACAAGTGCATAAATGTCAATAATACTACTGGCGTTATATTGACATTTGGCCGCTTGTCGCTGTCGCACTTATTTTGTGGAAGAAAAGTTGGTCAAAATTATTGGTATTTCTTTGCATTACTGTTTCTCTGGTAGAATATGATTATCCACTTTGTAGTGGTTTGTAGTTATAGCTAATGAAATTGCATTTAACGTAAGTGTAATCGTACGTAGAAATAAATCTGGCAGTAATGACTGTCATACGAAAATAGCTTAGGTTATAATATGTCCTCTACGGTTTCGCTGTGAAAAGTAAGTGTTTCTAATCCTGTTTAATTATTTTTGTAGTCGTTGAACAATATTTTAAATCATGTTTTATTCCTTGTGTATGTAGAGGATTTTGAGGTGTTTTTTTTTATTATTACGTCAGGTTTTCTCGTTCTCTACCGGCACCGTCTGCTTACACGTAATTCGACTATGTACGTCTATCTGTTATGTTTTTTTATGATCATGGTAGGTCAAGGTGTATATTTTTCGACTTGTCGTATCTCTGAATATGTTTATAGTTCTGTGTAGTGTGTTTATCAATTTGTTATTGGGATTTTACAAATACGTGTTTGCCTTCTGCAATGTAGCTTCGTTAAAACATGATGTGCTAATAACAGTCGGTACAGTTGTTTTTTAAGTTGTTTTATATCAATATATTAATTGATTTGAAATATCATTTATGCATACAATACCAATAATTACTTACCGTTTATAATATTGGTTATGTTTTGTGATCACTATTTCCATCCTTACTCAGACATTGTTAGTTTTAAAAAGAAACTATACGAAAAATACCACTACTTATGTAATTGTTATATACGGGAGACAGAAATCAAGATTTTAATAGAAAGATAATGCCTAGATATAAATAAGGTCAACTTAGTTGCAATTTTTTTGTTTTATAATCAGTTTTGTATTTATTTTATTGGTAATCATAGCCATTTCATCTTAATAATGTTCCAGTCATTAGGTATTCCTTAAATTTCTTAAAATTTAGGTTTTCAACATTTCAACATAATTTTTTTATTTCTTTCGTGTTATAATAAAACATTTTAATAATCAGTACATAAATGGTTCAGCATAGACACAGACATTGTTAACAGCAATGCAGTTTTGTTTTTAATCCCGCAAATAGAGGGGTGTTATAAGTTTGACATGTGTATCTGTGTATTGGTCTGTTGGGTTGTAGGGCCAAAACGGATAAACAAATTTAAATGCATTTTTTTATTTGGAACACACTAATCGCGAGAGTCGTCAGCCAAAGTCGAAGTCCGAGTCACTCGAGAAATTTTAGTAGTAGCAAAAGTAATATTTAAAGTAACATTTAATATGGTTCACATAGATTAATCAGAATGAAATCGCATGCAGAATGTAAATACATTAATCAACAGAAACACTGGAATAGTATGGAAACCTTGGTTAAATATTTTAACCTGGACTGAGACAACATGAGCACAAGCTTATGTTACCATTATAATTTTATTATGTTATACTAACATAACTTTAACAAAACCCAAGTTTGCGTGTTAATGCTGCAGTGAGGCAACATGTAAAGTTCTAAGTTTTTTATTTAATCTCTAAATAGCACTGGAGAGATCTGGAGGAGGCCTATGCCAAAAGGCACGCTGAGTTGCGGGTAACTTATGAACACAACTATAGAGATAGGATGTAAAAGATGAAACAACTTCAAAATAAATGTGTTGCCAAAATTGAATGTATCGTGTATACTTTCACATTTGCATTTAGTAAATTAATTATTAAATAAATAAATTAAAAAGTGTTTTTATAAATTGAAAACTCATTATCGATATATCAATATGTTATGAGTTATTACCCCAACGTTATCCTAGCATAAATTAATACTTAATAAACCATATATTTCAATTGATAATTCTGCATAAAGATATAATAATATATACATTTATAGATAGAATAATGCCTATGCTATAGTAAACTGTTTACGAAACATATTAGTCAATTATTTTGATTAATAATTGCTTTAAACATTATAACAAAAAAGTCATATTTACCTGTGAAAGTTACACTTTTGTGGGTTATTGCTTTGTAATAGAAGTCGACAATACTGCAAGACACCATTGTAATATAAACTAGTTGCAGGGTTCTATGGGTTATTAGTCGAAAATACGCACCAACAAGTGACATTTCTTGCATCTCTTTCGCACTAGTAGAATTTTATATTCTTTTAGGCATCTCTTTCACACGCGTTGTTGGTCTTTATTATATCCTATGTCTATGAACACAACAGCTTTAAAAAATAGAAAAGAAAAACAAAACATAGCACCCAAGGCTCAGGAAAAAAGACTTATTATTATTATTATATACACATCAACACCGTCTAGGGATATTTTGTATACATTTCTTAAACTCAAAAAATACTGGTCAGTTTTAAAATCT